>JAOWBH010149877.1:0-12280 GCA_028566215.1 Silene coronaria | reverse complement strand
AAATCGAATTTACCTAATTTTTCAAGTCGACCAAATATTTACAAGAGTTAAATTGATCAAATATACAACGGTTGAAATCCACCCACGTCATTCCGCAAACACAGAAGGCGCGAAAAGCATGACAATGAGAGAATACAAAAGCCGGTGACTTTTGTCTAAATTACTGACACGTGTCTGTATCCACCTACAAGTCTACTCACTTGTAGGACCCACATTCAAGAAGAGCATGTAATCTGCGTCCAAATTTCATTTGCATTTGCATCTTCATTTCAATTTCATGTACATTTGCATTTCATTTGATCTTTGCAATCCAAAAAATACTCCATTTTCCTCTCTCATTTTTTCAATAGCATCACAAAATTAATTTGGACCACACATGATTCTAAATACAATTAAATTTGAATTACGCAAAATATACAACCTCTTATGTGAAAAAAGAAAAAGGGGAGAAAATCTGATTAATCCCAATAAGAAAAAAGGGATAAAATGAGTAAATGCGAGGAAATATTATAGGTACTTCATTACTATTGTTGTTAATAAAAGATATTTTTTGAGCCTTTTGTTCAAGTTTCTCTCGTAATCAATAAAATATTTTATAATATGCTTATGAATAAGTTTTTTATAAAGACAGTTTTCACATAAATCTAATGTGACATAATATTAATCTTAAAAACACTTAACAATTGTAAATGATAAAGAAAGTACCTAAATGTCGACGATACCACTATATTAATATAGAGCGTCTCTAATGACTAATGAGTATAGATCTTGCGTCTCATTTCGTGTTCTACTACCTTTTAAATGTCAAATGCAAGCGATTATCGTATGAAAGACAAATATAAGTGGTTATTTCTGTGAATGACAAATGCAAGTGATTATCATATACAATTATCATTTTATTAATTCGCTAAAGAAGAAGATCAAAAATAGGTTGTCACAATATCAATTCTCTCTATAGCACATATATAAAACAAGCCCATGTCTCATTTTCTAAAAATAAATTGATGAATGCGAAATGTTCACATTTTATTGAAAAATGATCATCACAATTTATTACTTCGTATATATAATTAGGCCTCGTTTGATTGCTCTGGTAAATCACGAGAGTTGAAAAATCCCATGAATTACAAAATTGAAATTTGTTTGATTGACCATTATTTTACAAAATGTAGGAATAAAATATTCCAAGGGTTTCCAACTCCTCCATTAGGGGAAATTTAATGACCTAGGCTCCCTAGGTCATTGCAAACTCCTATGGAATTGAATTCCTACATTGACAACCAAACAGATTTGCTAAAATTCTATGAATTTCATGTGGGATATTCATACGGAGTTGTATTCCAATGAGCAACCAAACGAGACCTTAGATGTGACGTATTTTTGCTAGTCAATTTGCATTATTCTTTTATTTCATTTATAATTCATTTAAACTTAAAACATATAGTATCTTCTAATTAAACAATTTTTTTTGCCATAACACCCAATAAAATTAAAAAAGAAAAAAAAGAAAGGGTCAGCTTTATTGACCAATGCAAAATGATGGTATAATAAACAAAGAAAAGTCTACTTTTTTCCACAAAAAATAATAATTAAAACTTTAAAAGTATTATTTTATTAACATTCTCTCACTAAAAGTTGCTTTCAATAGTGGGTTTTGGTCTATGTAGTTGGGCGGATTTAAAAGGAGGTGTTAACCCATTTAAGCTGCTCAAAATTAGTGAACCATTCTTTTTATTTCTTCTATTTAACACTTATTATTACAACAACATAAACTTTTCTTCTCTTTCAAGTACTCCTAATTTTATTTAGGTATGTTTTTTTAAGGATTTTTGTTCATTTTTGTGTTTATTCTTTGTTGGGTTGTTGTTATTTACTTCCTCCGTTCCATTGAATTGTATACGTTTGTGGCTATTTGTCTGTTTTATATATGTGAGACAGTGGGACGTATTTTAATCAAACGTATTGAATTTAACCGAACCGAGGGAAGAATATAAAATTTGAATCTTTATTTAGCTCATATAGTAATTTAAATTACTTGGTTTTTTGGGTTATGGTTATTTGATTGATTTATATGAATTTAATTAAATATTTAAGTTGCATATATGCTCACTTTTGTGTAATATATTCAAGAATTTTTGTTCATTTTTGAGTTATTTTGTGTTTATTCTTTGTTGGGTTGTTGTGATATAATAATAAGTTTGAATCTTTATGCTAGCTCATTTGATGATAAATGTTTTATTAATTAGTTTTATGTTCATTTAAATTAGTTGGGTTTTTTTTGTTTGTGTATTGAGTTGGAGAAGTATGATTTTTTCTAATAAAAAGAGCAAGTTTTTTTGATTAATAGTTAATGATTCTCATGAAGTTTGATAAATATTGATTGATTTTTTTTTGGAATTTTCAATCTAAAATTAATTTGTTTATTGTTGATTAAAATATCCGACAATGAATAAAAAAGGTAAACAAATGATTGAGACGGATGAAGAAATTTCTCGGTACTGGAAGGACGATTCTTCATTTATTGTTGAGAAATAAATGAAGATTAAATGTTTATGCTACTAAAATGTCTAGGAATTTCTTCTTGTGGTGTGGATTGAGTTGAACTTGTAGTAGTAGGTATATTGAATATTTTTGGGAATTTGGTGGAATTAGGTTAAGTAACCATAAAACTGAGATATTCTTGTTAATCACAACCACAAAAACTTTCGAGAGACGGTCTCTGAATAGCGTTATTGAGAGATCTCTTACAAATTGGTTTGTTATTTTTTAGTATTATCTTGGTTTTAATTCCACAAAAGTTAAATCTTTTGAACTTTTTGTGTTTGCTATTTTGCACCTTGTAAAGGGTAAAACTGCGTACTTCTGACCCCCTAACCGCGCAATCTTGCGGGAGTCCTTGAGGCACTAGTGTAATGTTGTCGTATTAGTTGATGTCCATTTTTCCTGGTTATGTGGGAAAATGTTTTGTTGAAATTGGTCATTGATTATGCTATCTGTGTCATATATTGCATCACGTGTGTATGATCTTTGAAATTTGGACATGAATCTAAAAGGGATTTGTTTTTGTCATGTTTTCAGTTAAGCAACAGAGAAATAGAAGCAATATAACTTTCATGTGTAGTGGCTCGAAAGGGAAACTCTCTTCTTCTGAAGTTATCATGGAGAATGAGTTGGAAAAGAATGTTTCGTCACTTGGGGATCACCCAAACTCTAACTTGCTCGAGTTATCGGCCGTGAATGATCTTGATGGTTTTAAGCATGCTATAGAGGAAGAGGGTCGTGATATTGAAGAAGTAGGCCGTTGGTATGGGATAAAAATTGGGTTAAAAAAGATGGGGTTTGAGGAGAGGACACCATTGATGATCGCGGCTTTGTTTGGCAGTATGGATATCTTGAAATTTATCCTCCAGACGGGTCAGGTAGATGTAAATAGAGCAAGTGGGTCGGATGGTGCTACTGCTCTTCACTGTGCAACTGCTGGTGGTTCTCTTTATTCACATGAGGTGGTCAAGCTCCTGGTTGACGCGGGTGCTGATGTAAACCAGGTTGATTCTAATGGAAATCGGGCTGTTGACGTTATTTCTTCTGGCTTAAGTTTCTCTTCAAAATTGAAGAGGAAGACCTTGGATACCTTGCTGAACAAGGATGGTAATAATGAAGAGCCATGTCCGACATCAGATGAGGAAGGCTTGTCTCCTAAATCCCCGATTGATGGAAACGGGTCGGAGAAGAAGGAATACCCAGTTGACCCATCCTTGCCCGACATCAAGAACGGAATATATGGAACCGATGAGTTCAGGATGTATACCTTCAAGGTCAAGCCTTGCTCAAGGGCTTACTCTCATGATTGGACTGAGTGCCCCTTTGTCCACCCGGGGGAGAATGCCAGGCGGAGGGATCCACGGAAGTACCATTACAGCTGTGTACCGTGTCCAGAGTTTCGCAAGGGAGCATGCCCTAAAGGAGATGCTTGTGAATATGCTCATGGTATTTTTGAGTGCTGGCTACATCCAGCCCAATACAGGACCCGTCTTTGTAAGGACGAGACCAAGTGTGCTCGAAGGGTGTGCTTTTTTGCACACAAGCCAGAGGAACTTCGCCCTTTATATGCCTCCACTGGCTCAGCTGTCCCTTCTCCTAGATCGTACTCAAGTGCACCTTCATTTGATGTCGGACCATTAAGCCCTCTTTCCCTTGGCCCCCCTTATATGATGATGCCTTCCACATCAACTCCTCCAATGACCCCCACGGGTAGCTCTTCTCCAATTGGTGGGACCGCAGCTTGGCAGAATCACCTTAATATCAGGCCGCCACCAGCCTTGCAGCTTCCCGGTAGCAGGCTAAAAGCCGCACTATGTGCCCGTGACATGAACTTTGAAACCGAGTTACACCGGCAACAACTGTTGGATGAGCTAGCCGGCCTCTCTATGTCCTCCCCTAGCAACTGGTCCAGGTCTAGCGAGTTGGGCCGACTTGGAGGGCTCCAGCCCACTAACCTTGATGATATGTTCGGATCTCTGGATCCGAGTATGCTAGCCCAAGTTCAGTCACCAACTGGGATGCAAGCCCGGCAAAGTATCAACCAGCAGCTCTGCTCAAGCTACTCCTCTGGAATGCCTTCCTCCCCGGTAAGGGGTGGGTCCCCTCTCGGTAGTATGGAATCATGTGGCTCACCATTTTCGAATCCCAGGTTAGCATCTTTCACTAACCGCAGCCAAAGCTTCATCGACCGGAGCACAATCAACCGAATTCCTGGCAGGATGCCAGCTCATCTATCTGACTGGGGTTCTCCGGATGGTCAAGTGGAATGGGGTGTTCAGGGAGACGAGCTTAACCAACTCAGGAAATCGGCTTCATTCGCATTCAGAAACAATGGCAACAATAACAGTCCAGACCCTGAGAACGAACCCGATGTTTCTTGGGTTAATTCTCTAGTAAAGGATGCTCAGCCTTCAAATTCAACCAAACCCAGTTTCGAAGACCAGCTTAGACAGCAGTATTATCTCAACAGTGGTGGGTCCGAGATGATACCGGCTTGGGTCGAGCAGCTGTACATGGAGCAGGAGCCGATGGCAGCTTGACGCGTATGGTTCAATTGCACCTTTAATTTCTGATTAACATCATTAAGTTTCATACTTTCATTTAATCAAAAATATTAGCTAGCTCTAACCCGAATTAAGCAGGCGATCAAGAATGCATCCGAAGGGACCGTCAGCCGACATAATTGGGTAGAGAATAATAATAATAATAATAATAATAATAAAACCAATCTTTCTAGGATAATTAATATATTCATGCAAATTGAAGTATTCTTTTGATTATTAAGTCTTTATATTATTTCCTTCTTTTGGTATACTGGGAGTCTGGGAGATGAATTTGTTATCAGAAAAGACTTTTCAGAAGGTAGTGATCAGTCAGCTTCCCCAGTTCCTTGTGAAAATTGTATGCAACAAAATTATGTACTGATAATATTTGATTTATACATTTCTTTTGTCTACTGTAATATTATTGTTATGTATTCAAATATCAACCTTGTTAATTGTACTGATTATGGTGTATTTGTATGCTATTTGATTCGAAAGTGATTTACAATGTTAAGTCAGATATCAGTGCAACAGTAATTCGTCCCAGAGTCGAAAATGTGGTACTTGAAGTCTAGACAGCAGCACATGCAGGAGGCCGGGAGGGGGGTAATATCTCCTGTCACTAGATCAAGACCTTTTCTTGGTACAGAATGGGTATTTGAAGTCTAGGCAGCAACAGGTAATATCCCCATCACTAGGTCAGGCACGTTATAGTCGAGAACAGGCACTTGAAGTCTAGACAGGAAAACAGGAAACGGGTAGTATCTCGGCCACTAGGTCAAGACCTTATTATGGTCGAGAATGGGTACTTGAAGTCTAGACAGCAACAAAAACCTGAGACCGGTAGTATCCCGGTCACTACTCACTAGGTCGAGACCTTATTATGGGCAGCATCTCCGTCAGTCTGTCACTAGGTCAAGACCTTATCGCGGTGTCAGATCAAAACTTCAGATAATATTCACTTGTTCTATTTGTCTGCCTTTAAAAGTTGTTCTTCCTGATCATCATCTTTTGTTGATGAACCTAAGCATTCCATTTGTCTTCCTTTATTCTTACAACAGGCGGAAAATCAGCCTAAAAGCTTTATGTCCAGTTCTTTTCATAGTGGAACCACCATTATTCTGAATGTCATAACTTTGAATATATCCCCACAGATTAGACGGCCATGTAATAGATTCTCGTGATCGCGAACGATTTTCTCGAGATTGTTCGGGATTCTTTTCCCACTCGATTTTGGTAAATACATTTCGGTCCTACTCTTGGACTAGGGGTGAGCAAGTTTAGGTCCGGAGCGGTAAAATGCAGCACAGTCTGGACCGAATTCTTTTAGGTCCGGTCCTCGGTCCATGGTTTCATGGTATTCAATCTAACCTCACCGTTAATCAAATGTTTACTTCGACGACCGATGTTATGGACAGTCTATTTCGGGTCTTCTCCTCTCACAGACCATAAAATAATATATTCTAGCCACTTGCATTTGTCATCCATGTAGCAAAATATAATATTTTTTATTTACTCGTATGAGTAAAAGGTTCTGTTATAGCCTAAATAGGATTATTCAAATGAACAAAACATGGTTGAACGATTAATGAGTTTCGGGTCTCAGGTTCAAATCACTGCAGAAACGATTTAGCAAACCAATTGGTTTGGTTTAATGGGCATCATTTGCAGATAACTCTGCATTCGACATTTTAATCATCTTTTGTTTTATTTTCATAGAAGATGAATGGTCTGCTGTCCTCTACACTGAATACTGTAATTATCGCGGCAAATACATAATCTAAACAACAATATTGTAACTTAAATCCAAATGCGAAAGCAATTCCGGTCTCTATTATGTACTATGTAGTGTATTAATGTCATTGTACAGCATAAGTGGCATTCCTATAACACAATTACAGAAGGGATTAAAGAATGATGGCATTTGTGTATCCTTTGGGTTGCAGCTGCAGGCGGCTAAAACATCCGGTTTTGAGCAAAGTAATCGAAATGAACCCTGCAAAGTACCTATCGAAGCACCAGAACTATGCATTAGCAGTTAGGACTGTTTGGACTCACCCTGTATCTAGACCGAAATCTGAAAACAAATGAGAGACATCGAAAAAAAAAATGAAACAAAATGGAAGCTTTGATCCAAATGACCTGACCTGACTCGTGGTTAATTGATTCCTTATCTGGCCTCAATGACTCGTTTGCATGTCAACAACTCACCAGATTGGCAGAGGATCCTTGTTAAAGGGTAGAAAGTATGACGAGAATAAAGCAAAAAAATAGGTTTGTACCACTTTGATAAGATTCAAATACGACTGATGTCACGGCCAACGAGGATGGTTGTAACCCAGTTGATAGCTACATAGAAACGGTTCCTCCAGCTGATGACCCGAGTAAGATATGCAGACCGCCAGATAAACCAGCTTGGGAAACCTTTCAGTGACAACCCTTTAGCATCCTGGACAAGTTTAACTGTACTTTAAAAGTGTAACTGCCAGCTGCTCATTAAGGAAATTATCACAAATTCTCATTTCAGACGGTCCTCACACACGTATGAAATGAGACTAAGGTCGGAAATTATTGGGTTGATGTAAGTAGGACTCACCTTGCTTTGCCTAAGGTCCACAAGTGCCTTGTAACTACCAATTGTCGCCATTGACCCAAGATGTCGGTAAACAAAAGATTCACCAAAGTCGACATCTTTGGCGCTGTTAGCGTGTCCTGCACCTGATTTACCAATGCGATTCAGAAGCCTGGCTACGTACTTCCCTTGACGCTCTGCTACCTGTTGCAGCAAAGTACAATCGCTTGTTACATACAATGGCAAGGTGACTTGGTTTTACATTTTAGACAACTTTTAACCAGAGGTCTCTGACCCGATTTCCTGTGAATGCAACAACGTTAAAACTCAGTAGGAAAAGTGTTAGATAGAACCTGTGCCAAAGCAGGGAGAACTGGTTTGCCTGTACTTTCAAGAAAACCGGCACAATCACCAATTGCATACACATCTTCAACAGACGGGACACGTAGCCACTCATCAATGCCGATCCTGAAAAGTAAATAGAATTCATAAGAATTCAGTTAATGATTCAACCCGATGTTGAAAGGTAACAGCGACTCACCTTCCACCCGGTGATTTTGGAAATCCGAGTGTCTTAACAAAACTGGACGGTCCGACTCCTGTAGACCATACTAAAAGGCCATAAGGAACCTCAATGCCATCACTTAAGATTATCTTATCTGCCTTAACTTCCTTCACTACTCCACGAACAAGTCTAACTCCTGACTGAGGAACAAATGCAATTATAACCGGATTTTCAAAAGCGGAATATAAACATCTAACTGATTGCAGACCTTAGTCAGTTGTTTCACAGCATAGTGTCTGAGACGGTCATCAAAAGACGATAAGATTTCATTTGCCTGCACACAACGATTCTTGCTCGATTAAAAGAAACTGCAAACATTAAAAGAACAAAAGAAAAACCGACTGAAAAATAATCAGACCTCGATTAAGGTTACATGTATATAATCTTTGACATGAGCATATCTTTGATGAACATCCTTCATGATAAAATCACTAAGTTCGCCACTAAACTCAACACCGGTAGGACCACCTCCGACCACAACACAATGAAGAAGCCGCTTCTTCTCCTCCTCAGCAATACCTAAAGCAACAATTATCAGAAAATGTGCTTACCATCAGCAAGTCTCATTTCAGACCAATACAAGTACAACAGTCTGATATTCAGACGAATAAAATGTTACTACCAAATTATTGTTAGATAACGGCCATCTGAATATTTCTCGTGTTAAGTTAAGACCATCTGACAATCGACACTTACTCAGAGTCGAGAGTAAAGAAACAGGAAATTAAAATACCGATGCTCAAGTTTTTTACGTCATTACCAGGTATATCAGATAACATCAAGTTCAAAAGTAGTCTCCTACGAATCTCTTGAGCATGATAAACTTCACGTAGAAAAATTGCATATTCATGGACTCCACTGATACCAAAGGTAGCGGCTTCAGCTCCAGACGCAATAATCAGTTTGTCGTAAGATACTTTGAACTTCCACGGATCCAACGATTGTGATCCGTCTGTGACAGTCTCACAATGCACCTACCATAATCGTCATCCTCAAAACATCAGCGTAAAATGAAGGCCTTACTTTGAAAATTACGAATTTTTAGTTGAAATTCTCGATTTTTTAAGCTTGAATTACTCTGTTGCATTACTAACTCGTCCCTTTACTATTCAATCTATTATGGTCATTAAAAATGAGTTTATACTCGAACAATTAATGTGTGTCTACAGGCAGATGTTAAAAAAACCGTTATAATAAAATCATCAAAGAAAAACACATTATTACCACATGATCTTGAGCAACAACTTGAGTACAATTAGCAAGAAAATAAAAAGAGCCAGGATCCTTAGAAATAGCAGGCTGAATTCTCCCAATAGGCTCAGCCACAGACCGAAACTCGAGTGTCCCGACACATGTCGAAGCTAACAAAGGTGTAAACACCATATGATTCCTAGGAGACACACAAACGACGTCGTACAGCTTAGTGTCAATGTCCTTGATCATTCTACACCCGGCCCAACCCGAACCTAAAACCACCACCCTAGGCTTGTCCTTAGGCTCTGTCGGCCCAAGCCCGCCGTACTTTTCTTCCGCCGTTGTAGTGGAGAAAGGAGTAAGGGCAGCATATAGTGATGTTGGGGGTAAGAATGTAAATTTGGTCTTGGGTTTGAGCTTGGATGTGGGTTTAAGGAGGGCTCTAAAGAATGACATTTTTGTGGGATTAGAAGACTGTCGGAAAAGACTGTATAATGAAACAGCGATATAATAGAGAATGCATATATTTATTTTGGCATTGTTAATTTTGAAGAGTTTGTAGCTTAAGAAATGGATAGGAAGGTGACATGTTTCCTATAATGTAGGAAGACAATATAGCATAGCAAAGGTGGTAAAGAATAAAGAAGTGTAATTTTTTTTTTTTTTTGATTTTTTATTAGTTTTTTTTTGTTGTTGTTTTGTTATTAGTAAATAAAAGTTGCAAAATGAGGGATTAATTGACTAATTAATTGAAAATGAAAGTGATTACAAAATTAATTAATACATTGGATTATCAAAGTTGTTACACGGGAAATAGATATCCCAAAGATGTCTTCACGAAGAATAGAGCGCAATTCCCTAGGCGGTTGATTCAGGATTATAAAAGTTGTTGAATGGACCAATTAGACTTCAAATCTCATGGTATTGACTATTTATTGGATTGGATATGTCCATGTAAAGGTTTATGAATGATTAGTAAGTTAAATTTAATTAAATAGTCTCTAAAATTAAGTACAAATCCTTGATTGATTAACTATTTATTTTCTAAAGATCGATAAATTTGTTTTTGAATGATAACTTATCTGAAAGAAAATTTATATTTCATGCATGGTGCAATTCACAAATACTACCATACCACTAATTGTATAATAAACATTGTACAACACAATACATTTAATCGAATTTATGTATAATTTTTCTGAGTTGGTTAAAGTTTATTTTTTTATGTTTAAGTGGGTGAATTCAGATACTTTACACTATAGCTCAGATTCTTTAAAAGAAAACTCGAAAACTTTAGTATAGAGCTCGAGTACTATATCATACAACACCATACAACTGGTGGTATAGTGTATTAATTGGGTGCAATTAGTTACGATATATCTTTTGAATGAAAGCGAAAAATGGAATATCTCTAACATTTTTAAAATTAGAAACACCAATGGTCTATTATAGTTTTGAACACTTTATTACTTAAATACTTAATGATTAAGTTCGATCAATCGATCTCACAATTTATATATTGTATAAAATGTGTGAGTGCGACAAACAAACAATACGTAAAGAATTTATCGAAACAGGAATGAAAGAACTATTACGATAATGAGTAAGATATTTAAGATTGTGGTTTTACAAATTAACAAGAGAAGATAATGAATTGGGGCCTCAAGAAATTGGGATGTCATGATCCATAGAAAGATATGGTTTTTTTAGCCATCCATTAATGGATCATGGATTAGCTACCCATATTGTCGTCTTCTTTTTTCTTGTACTCCTTTGAGGTTTTGATTAGACATGGCAAATATATCGATTCGTGTCGAGTTCTTGTTCGTGTCTCATGTAAACGGGTCACAAACCCTCCAACTCAAACCCCTTAATTTCGTGTCATGTCCATAATCGAAAAGTTTAAGATCATTGAATAAATAGCTTTGCACAATTTGTTGCGTAAGATCATTTTATAAACAGAATTGCCCAATAATGAAAAGTCCAACTAAATTAGTTTGATAAACTTGTAAAAAAGTATTTTATTACGATAACCTAATGTTTTATATTATATTGAAAACTTATATATTTAAATATGTTAGTATTATTAATCACAATATATTGGGTTATAAAATCAAGTAAAATTATAATTTTAAAAACACTAAATGTTAATTTTTTGCAATTCTTCTTTTAAATCAGTTATATACTTATATGTTATAAGACCGTCTTATAAAAAAATTGCTAAATGCCTAAATGGTTTAATAATAGAAGTTGTGGAGTATTGGGCCAACAAGCCCTTTCTTTGGTTCTTAGTTTCATGGGCCTTCAGGATTAGTCCACACTCTTTTTATGGTTCTACTATTATTGGACTATAGCCTTAGTCCAGGCCCAATAAGCTGGTTTAAGCCCATGCATGGAATACACCCTGAATTTATACTGCATAATTTGTGTTGGCCTTAAAATAGTATTTTTATTTACTTGATTTTATTTTGGGAGATTTATAAAAAAAAAAAAATATATAAATAAGCGAGACGTACTAAGTAGGAAAATAATATTTTTTATGTAAGGTCGTTCTCACTTTTCAGCATTGTATTGTAATATTATTCATTAAAGGAACATTACGGAATATAATCCAAGCGAATGAGCCTTTAGTTAACAAGAAAATTGAATAAATAAATAAATAAACTATTAACTTCATATAATGTTTATTTGAGTTTTATGAGAGCGTAAATATAACAATATAGTACTTATTTCGTCAAAACCCAAGTAGTGTAAAGGTCTTTTTACCTTTATAAACTTCTATGTAAATAAAACAGATGTCACAGTTGATCTTGTGTAAAACCGTTGTATATAATATACAGAGTCGTTATTACCACTACATAGTGG
>JAOWBH010149866.1:0-12280 GCA_028566215.1 Silene coronaria | reverse complement strand
TACTCGGCCGAGTAAGTGGGCCACTCGGTCGAGTAGTGACCCTACTCGGTCGAGTAGGCCTTCGTGCTTGGCCTAGTGCTGCTGATATGCCTCCGTTGTCGCTTTGTCGGTCTCCGAAATCACAAAGATAGGTCCCGGGAGCCCACTAAGGTACCAGTGGAGCGTCCCAAGTCGTCTCATACTCGCCTATACTATTTCCTCATACAAATATTACTCCTATTAACTTCTACCATTATCGACATACTCAAAATCGCATCCTAGCACATATTAATCCACATTATACGTAGCACATTTACAAATGCACACCCATACCATACACACATATATATACATATATTTACACTTATGAGTACAAACTAATACCATGCCATATTATTATTATACTCATACTCATCAATCAAGTATACTTATCACAATCATTCACAACAACATAGTATTTCAACTAAATCATCATATACAATATAACATGCGCCTCATATACACATACATTTATATATACATATATATATATACACATATCTACACTCATGTCCACCTAAACTCATAATTCGAATTTAACTACGATTCATTAAGAGGGTCAACAAATTTCATATATCACATACTTATCAATTACCCACATATATTATAATTACTCACAATAAACAAGCATTTTAAATCTTGTTAATCACATGAAACATAATTAAGCACCATATAAGCATATTCATATGCAACATGTTATTCCAATCCACTCTTATCGCATTGTCATGCTATTAATTATCAATTACCAACACATAATTACAATTCAACAACAAAATCATCTCATTATACTCCATCATTCAATACCATCCTCATGATGCACCAAAATTCCACACATACATTTTCCATCCCCAAAACTTTCACATGTTTTCATATCACATTACAATGACTCATCGCAAATCGGATTCCACAACTTAACGTAATGCACATATATTCATATCAAATGCATATAGCGTCGCCCATTATCACCCCGTGGTTTACCGATAAGGGCAATAGAGCGCAAGTTTGGAATGAGGACGCCTACCTACCCCAAAGTTGCTCTCCTATCACACCTACACCGGGTTCATTTTATTAGACACACCTAAGTTCATTTTGATTCATTGGTTTAGGTTTCAAAATCGTCGCTCTGATACCACTTTGTAACACCCCCGATTACCAGCCAAGATTGAGACAATGAATAACTAAATACGACTCATCTACTACGACCTTCATATCGTGTCTACTAACTCAACTCCAATCTCGTAGCGCGGCCCATATCCAAATACGTCATATGCAAACATGTTAACAATCTGCTCACCATATGATTGTACCCATCATATGGATCACAACAGGCCACCCCGGAAATAGGTTACGATACAAAACACACAAACGTCAGTCTCAATATTACAATGCATGAATGATAATACGAAATTAAGATATGCACATGAATATGACACGCAATTCAGGATGCATCAAGAAGCTCATGCCTCCAAGTCGACACCTCTCATACAGGTGTCCATAACTCGGTGACGGTACCGCATCACCGCTCACTCCCAATACCCGGGCCGCAGTCCAAAACAAGTATTAGGACGCACCTAAGTATGGGCTCGGGCGCTAACCGGGCCTCTACCCGACATTACAGCTCACCGTAAGTCTCTCCGTGCTCAAGTCATTAATGTGCACATCCCTATTGGGGTGGGAAACCCCAATAGGTGACCTAAGCTTAAGACTGTCTCCCAACATTCTTAGTCTCCTCGACAACCATGATACCACCATCTCCAATCTCCAACATCAACATATCAAGATGCACAATGTACACAATACAATCACATACAACTTATTTCATGTACCATTAGTCTCATATCACAATGCCTCATGTATCACAACATTTTACCAACATTATTTATCCAACATTTCTAATATCCGATTATGCATTTATTATGATCTCATTCCCCCTTCCCCATTTCCATACACATGTTATAATGCACCTATTTCCCAATTATCCTCTTTGACATTTTAACAATTCATTAAGTATGTTATAATGCATCTACCATGTTCATAGGAGATTAAGTATGCATGAACATCAATATAAACACAGTAATTATTGAAACCGAGTAGGATTAATCTACCTCTAAGCATACTCCAACTAGCTAATCGCATCCAACCCGATTCCGTCTCATAAAACTGTCTCGTCTAACAACAATTACATAATAGCTATCATAATCCACTCTATACTATTACACTAACCAAAATCCCTTATTATTACTAACTAATTACTCATAAACTAACAATCAATACTAATTAACCATAAATGCAAACCCCCCCCAAATTTCTAGGGTTAGGAGAAAGGGTAGAAATTTCACTTACAATGGTAAAAGAGGAAGGAATAAGGTGGAATGATCCCCAATCCAAGCTTGAAACCCAAGGATAAGTGTTTGGCGTGTTTTTAGAGAGAAGGGAAAAAGATTAGAGAAGAGAGGAAGATGATAAGGATGAATGGATAAGGAGGAAATCTACTTCTTAAGAATCCGTCTGACACAGTGCTACTCGGCCGAGTGACCGAGTCACTCTTTACCGAATACACCACTCGGTCGAGTTCCACTGTACTCGGCCGAGTGCCCTCTTACTCGGTCAAGTACTATGTACTCGGCCGAGTGCACTCACTCGGTCCCCCCCACTCAGCTCATGCTTGGCTCGCTAAGGTGCTCGGTTGGTCCAATTACTCTCGTGTAAGGTTTATAGGATTCTCATTAAGTCTAATGATTCTCTCACTAATCTCAATTAGCATAACTAATTCCTCTTACTAATACCGGGTATTACAAATAATCTTGGCAACTAAAAAGACAAAAAAAATAAAAATTTCTTAAATTGACTCATTAAAATGATGTTTACATCTTATAATTCCTTATAATTCATTAAAGTCTAATTTCAATAACTCTCATTTATCATTAGCACAAGGAGAGTTTATTGAGATCAATTATAACCGAAAACTCAAGAGATATATCAATTAAAATCCATATAACCCAAGATTATAAATAAGACCGCAAAAAAGGCGGGACTTCACTTCACCTATATTTGCATACTTTTGTTTAATCTTTTACACTATATTCAATTGGATTCAAATGTATTAATGTTTATTTTCAGAGTGTACTGTCCAAGGATCTAAACGTGAAATGTCAAGGTATATAATCAATTAATATTTCATTCTTTCTACTTTTATTTCACTTATACCCAAGTATTTTTGTTTCCTATAAGTAAGTTTGATTTAGTGGTTACATTCTCGAATAAAAAAATGGAATACTAACTTAGGGGTTGTCATTGAGACAAATAAAACTATCGGATATTTCCTATGGTACCCCTTAAGTTTGTCATATTTCTCATGGTACCCCTACTTTTAAGAATCTGCCCATGGTACCCCTGAGGTTTCATTTTTGTGCCCATGGTACCCCTTAATGTAACGACCGTTAACATACCGTTAAATTTTGATGACTTGACAATAATTAGTAAATAAAAATAAAAATAAAAAATTGATCAATTCCCATGGTACCCTTGAGGTTTGCATTTTTTCCCCTAAATACCCTACTTTTCTATAAAAATAAAACGTTTGACTGGTTGTATGATTGTATTTCTTAGTTACAATATCAAAAACCTTTAAGTGCTCGTATTTCCTGGGCACGAGTTCAAAAATCATAACTTTTTTCTCTAATTGTAGATCTCGGAAAGACTAATATTTTGGGGGAAAAAACAATTCAATTTATGGATGAGTTATCGAAAGTTATAGTCGTTTATAGTTTCTTCTACGAATAAACTTTTACTAGCCGTAACACCTATTTAAGATATATGAAAAACACGATTTTTATTTTCCAAATAGAAAATCTCGTCAAGTTTAACTTCGGAAAGAAAACTGAAAGATTTTGATATCGTAACTACTAGATACAATCATACAGCTAGTCAACCTTTTTTTTTAATAAAAGTAGGGTATTTGGGGGGAAAGTGCAAATCTCAAGGGTACCATGGGAATTGCTTAATTTTTATTTTTATTTTTATTTACTTATTATTGTCACGTCATCAAAACTTAACGGCATGTTAACGGCCGTTACATTAAGGGGTACCATGGGCACAAAAATAAAAGCTCGGGATACTATGGACAATTCTTTAAAAGAGGGGTACTATGGAAAATCTGACAAACTTAAAGGATACCATAGAAAATATCCGTATATATGGACAAAATTTAAAATTAAGACGAAAAGAATAAAGGCATATCAAAGCTTAACTCATTTTATTTCTCACTTGTATCATTAGATCCGTCACTCGTAAGTCACAACTCGAATCCCCATCATCTTCCACAATCCACACTCTACTCTTTCCCTTTTTTCATCAAACACACCCAAACCCAAGACTCCACCTTTTCCACCTTCAAATGACAACTCCACATCCCAAACCCAAACCCGGAGAAATAACCAGTACCCGACCCGCACCCATACCACCACCACCTCGCCCACCCATACCCCACACACGACCCAAACCCGTCTACCCACACCCCCGTGTCCCACTCTTAACCCTCCTTAAAATAACCTCAGTAGCAGGTGGAATTCAGTTCGGATGGGCCCTACAACTCTCTCTCCTAACCCCATACGTTCAGGAACTCGGCATCCCTCACGCCTTCGCCAGCATCATATGGCTTTGCGGTCCGGTCTCCGGCTTCTTCGTTCAGCCGCTCGTTGGCCACATCAGTGACCGCGCCACCACACGCTACGGTCGTCGCCGTCCATTTATTCTCGCTGGAGCTGCTCTCATCGTTGTTGCCGTTACCATTGTTGGATTCTCAGCCGATATTGGTTACTTTTTAGGCGATTATCGCGGTGGCGTTGACTCTAAGAAGCGGCCCCGTGCTATTGTTGCGTTTGTTGTTGGGTTTTGGTTGCTTGATGTTGCTAATAATACTACTCAAGGTCCTTGCCGTGCCCTCCTAGCTGATCTCACTGGTAATTAATTAAATTAATTTCATTATTATGCTAACTTAGTTATTAAAACAATCCGTTTTACAATTACTCTATATGTACCTATTTGTTTACCTTTGATTAAAATATTAAAATAAATGACTGAGACAAAAAGAGTATATTTAATGTATGAGTTTGTTGGTAAAGTATGAGGGGGTGGGAGGAGGAATGTAGACTAGAGAGGCAGGTATAGAAAGAGAGCGAATCAAAAGAAGGGTTGTGGCGGGGAACCTCGTCTTTTTGCGTATGGCTGACATTTGCCACTTTCTTCTGTTTTTATTTGTTTACATTTTTTAGGTGCTGTCTTTTATCTATGTTATCATCGACTTTGTATTATTTTGTCTTTTTCATGTTCGTCACAGTGGACTCGGGGATATTTTTCTGGTTCCGGACCTATATTGACTTGATCGGACTTTAGCAGATACTCCCTCCGTCCCGGTCATTTGTTGTACCTTTTCTTTTTAAGGTGTCTCATTCATTTGTTATCCTTTCTATATTAGGCATGCCTCTAATGAGTTATTTGATGATTCAATTTCATTATTGTCCACTTGTCATCTAATCACACTACCTTCAAATGGTCTCTTCCCCTTTCCTTAATTTTTGTGTCAAAAGTAAAGGACAACAAATGACCGGGACGGAGGGAGTATTTCCAAGTAAAATTAAAATGACTCGTATGTAAAAGTTCACTGCACTATTTGATTTGTCGATGCTTTTCATAAAAATGACTCGTATATGAAAATTAGTTAAACCGGAGGTCACCAAGGGAACACAAATGTGTAAACAGTTTGTTGGGCCACCATTATTTTAGGTCTAAATGTAGTTGTTACTACTGTTATTATTTGAAAATTTTGATTGTAAATTATAGTTGTCGATAAAAGATAGGGGGTTTTAGTTGAAATGACTTATTTATCCCTAAGTATTGACAAAGATTTTGTGTTGCCGAAAGCTGATGGTGACCTTGTAAAAATTTCATGATCGCCAATCATTATTATGGCCCTTGAAAACAATGCACGGACTATGTATTTCCTTTCTTAGTGTCATTATCAGGACATATGATGATATGAATGTAAAAGAAATACTACAGTTTATTAAGAATAATGATATGAGAACCAAATAACGTGTTTTCTAGATGAGACTTACTTTTCCAGTAATTTATGTGTGTAAATACTCTAAAATAAGTAAAGGTAGTTAAATTGGGTAATCTGATTGAAATAAATTAGAATAATGCAAGATTGCCAGAATACAATCTATTCTAATTAGCATCCTAAAATAGTAAACAACTGCATTGATAAGTATAGTTAGTGGGAGGATTTGGTAACATGTCCATATCAAGTTTGTCATTTGTTTGGTGGTACCACAGAACTATTCAAAGCAACAATTATTGATTTCCAGTGAGGTATTTCTGTCGAGATTTTTGCGAGTTGGTGTGGGAAACCTGTAATTTTTTTTTACTATAAAGTGCATAGAATCACTTGTTTGATGATAACTTTAATAAAGTGTTTAATGCTTAATTATGACTTAGACAGCTGGTATTGTACTTGGCCAAAATTAATGAACAGTTAATCTAATTTCTATTCCTGTTAATAGATTTGAAGGCTAGATTTTTGATATATTTTCTATCATTAAACGCAACTGACATAGATCGTTACTTGTTAGCAGAGATTCTACGGAAAAGATGTATGGTAATATATTTCTGTGGAAACTTGAGTGTTGTGTTGGACTCTTCCTTGACGATAGTAATACACTTTGTATTTTGTCATACATTTCCCTGCATATAAAAATTTACACTTTTGCTAGTAACTAATGGTCTTTGGAACTTAAAATGTGTTAATAAGAGAAATTTTACCACAGGAGTCAAAAGGGTCAATCATATGAAGCACACAAGGGAGGTTGTTTTTTTATGGTGGTCTCGGTCAGATCGGTCGAACAGGGTGTTCAACCGGTTCTAGGAATCAACAGACAAGGGGCTCAAAATCCCCAATATAGATAAATTTCAATGCAAAGAAGTATAATAAAAAGGTGTGGTGTAGCGGTTAGTTCAGGACTGTGCTTCATTAACAACGGGGGATCAGTTCTCACTGCGGCCCTTTTCTTTCTTTTTTATATATTTAGAGTATAAGTGGGCCCTACTATGATTTGTGGTATTTAATTTGCTTTGTAGTACTGGTTTGGGAAATTGGCGTAGCCCTTTATTTGTTTTTTTTTGGTACAACGTAGCACCTTATTTGTGCATCGCCTAACATGGACTCAGTTAATGCTTGTTTAGTTTGAAAAATGAATTCCTACGGGTTACATTATTTTTCCTTTTGAAAAAAAATCACTGTGTATTTTAAAAAATAATTTCTCGTACGTTTTTTTTTATGTCAAATGAGTCGCAAGAGCAGTACAATATCGGCGGTAGGAGGATTTGAAAATTGAACACGAGACCTATTGTCCACTATAGCTTATAATAGTTACACGTAGGATCTTATTTCTATTCCATTTCTAAATTTGATACGTGATTAATCACTGGTAGAGTTTGAATTTGCATTTAGAGAATGAAAACGTTAATAAGGAGTCAACGAGTGATGTCGTAAGATAAAATTATAAAAACATTCAAAATATTTACAAATTTTCGTTGTTCAGTTGGGCAAGTGTTCCGACTAGTCTCCTATATTCTGCCACTTATGGCATAAGTTGTAACTCCATATTTTTCTCAAAATACCTTTTTTTATGATACGGGGCCTCAAGTTGAAATTTTAGCACAGGGCCCCGTAAATCCATTAGACGGCCCTGGTCTCAGTGTTTTGTTTGGTTGTATTGCTAAATTTAAAACTTGTTAGGAAAAATTAATGAGAGGTATTACGCTTCTGTGAATGCTTTTTGACTACATTCCTTAGGGATTATGGGTGTTAATTCTGTGAGCCTATGTGTTTTGTTAGTTTGGCTTGTTGTGCTAATTATGCTCTGCAACTAGTTTATGACTTTCATCACAAATACTCCGTAGATGTAAAGACTGATGGATCTATTTCGTAAACTTGTGTGTCAGGGAAGGATCATCGGAGAAACCGAGTGGCAAATGCATACTACTCCTTATTTATGGCTGTTGGAAATATCCTTGGGTTTGCCACAGGATCATACACTAGGTGGTATAATATTCTTCCATTTACTCTCACACGTGGTTGCCGAGAAAGTTGTGCCAATCTCAAGGCGGCTTTCCTGATAGACATCATCTTTATTGTAATAACGACATATATAAGCATCACGGCTGCCCACGAAGTTCCGTTGACTAGCAGGGATAGACCCACATCCATTTCTCAAGGATCTCAACAATCTAGCCACACTGAAGAAGCCTTCTTTTGGGAACTGTTTGGCACTTTCAAATTTCTCCCGGGTCCCATTTGGTTGATTCTTTCGGTCACTGCTTTGACTTGGATTGGATGGTTTCCATTTCTTCTCTTTGATACTGATTGGATGGGCCGGGAGGTTTATGGTGGTAACCCAGAAGAAGGTATTGCCTATCATAAAGGAGTGAGCACAGGTGCACTGGGCCTAATGTTGCAGTCAGTTGTTCTAGCCATAACCTCTGTGCTGATGGAGAAACTTTGCAGAAAATTGGGGTCTGGGATTTTGTGGGGCGTCTCGAATATTATAATGTCATTGTGTTTTGTAGCAATGCTTGCCATTGCTTTTGCGGTGAGTAAGGCGGATTCCTTAGGCCATAGTGGCCCACCAAATAGCGCTGTTATTGCCGCTGTGATCGTGTTTACCGTTCTTGGGATGCCACTGGCAGTAAGTTGCTAATCACTGGAAATGGTATCTGTATTCTTCTCACTTTTGGTGTGTAATAAAATTTGATAGTGGTCAACATCTTATTAAACACTATCAATCCATCGCTATATCTATGTTACTTCAGCACTCCATATGACCCCGCGTACCTGTGTCCGACGCTTCACACTTGGGACATTGGTATGACACTCCGACCCTTCATTTTAGACCAACAATTTGACAATTTTTCATAAAGTAGCTGAGTCCGACACTTGGATACGCACACGTGTCCGACCTTCGAACCGAGTCTTAGCAACATAGCCATATATCATACACATGACATTTTGTGGCGTTTGTTAAAGGCTCCAAACTTGTAATTTTAATGTTCAAATTAAGTTGTGTTTAGGAGAGGCTTTTTATAAGTTTTCTCTGCTGTAATGTCAATTTGCCTTATATCATACACATGACAATTTGCCATTTAAGTAGTGTGTTTCCAGTGAATGAGATGAAATTGGAAAGTAGTGATTTTCCATGAGGATGGGAGGGAGTAATGTATAGTATAAACCTCAAAAAAAGGATTCCGTAATTGTGACTATGAATTTAGAAATAAAATGGAACCGAAGATCATGCAAATGAATTGAAAGGGAGAGTATTAGTCCACATCTTTTTCAACACAGTGACAACTTATATCCCAATAAAATGGATATCAGGCTATCAGTGGTTAATTGTTTGGTCGGTAGCCATCGAGAACCTCAAATATTTTTTGATTTATTTTTGTATGAATTGGTAAGTAACAAGGATCTATTTCTGACTGCAGGTCACTTATAGTGTCCCCTATGCATTGGTATCTGCCAGAATTGAATCTTTAGGGCTCGGACAAGGTAACTTTCGCTTAATCTCTCGTCGTACAAAATTTCTGGATTGTAATTTCTTAGACAATTAATGTTTGCTGCAGGGTTATCAATGGGTGTGCTGAATCTTGCAATTGTGATCCCACAGGTTGGATTTCTGAACCATAAACTGCTATTGCCTATTGTTCTTGTTCTGCATACTTTGCATTGTTGACATGTAAAGAGTGGAAGCAGGGGGGGGGGGGGCTACGTTAGGCAGTTGACTCTCGTATGCATTCATCACTGTTAGTAGCTCAAAACATTCATGCTTGGGTTGACACCTTGTTAAGGAATACTGGTTTTAAAACTGAAAATGGATTATGTTACTGGTAAATTAAAGTATTAGTGTTCACATTTGAGCTTGTATTCAATAAAATTTTGAGAGTGCTATAAGGATATGGGTGGAGAACCCCCATTGTTTATTTATGGGGGTTAAGGTGTTGGCAACAAACGTTGGAGAACAAAGAAGTGAATGGACGCGCTAAATGCTACCTCTCTTTTGTTACCCTGAGCAATTCCCCTTCAATCTTGACCTGTTCTTAGAAAATTAGCCCTCCATCAAATATATTTATTAGGAGATGTGGTAATTCACAATACAGAGTATGTGGCTATCTTTTACTGAGGCAGTGACGTTTATAGGCAGGTATAATTCAGTAGTTATCATTCGACAGCAGTTATACTAGTATTCTGTCTAATTCACAATGTTCTTCCCATTTGGCTTTTTGTGGTCAAATTACCGTAGTATGTCCAAATTTATAAATATTATTATAATTACATAGATTTTTACATTGGTTATTAGATTAATCTTTTACAAAATCTTATTTTTTTTTATAAAAAAACAAACATATGAATACAAGAAAGGATGGTCAAAAGTCGTTTTTGGGACCATGTAAAATCAAATAGGAATAGCCTTGTAAATAGGACCAGATTTGCTAACAATGAGCTTTGATGTCCAAGAACCAATATCAAAGAATGATTTAATTTCTATGTTTGAATGACTGATCAGAACATGTATATTACACGCAGGTGATTGTGTCTTTGGGAAGCGGGCCATGGGATCAATTATTTGGCGGCGGAAATTCGCCAGCCATAGCTGTGGCAGCAGTGGCCTCTTTTGCAAGTGGACTCATGGCCATATTGGTTCTGCCTCGATCCAGAGGCGAGAAAACTAGAACGCTTGGAATGCATGTTTGAGGTATTTCTGTATAGTCCTTTTGTAGCTATTCATACACATGAATGGCAATTTGTGAATGCCGAGAGATGTACAAAGTGTAATTCTATTTTTTTCTAATAAAAAATTGTTCAGTTATGATCACATCCACTTCTCGATTGCTTCCATCTACTGATATGCTGTATTGGAATTAGAAAAGTTTTTTGGAATGTGAAAGATGGAATTTTGGAGTTATTCTCTCGACATCTCCACAACCGATTAAAATAAACTTGTGATGAAAGTTTCCTAACATTTTTTTTACCCAAGGCATTATATTTTTCTAGTGTTCTTCCTAGCCACAAAGACGTGTTCATGTGTTCCGGTGTAATTACCCCTGGAAAAATCACAATGGTAGATCACGGTATGTGGCTTCACTGTGATGCCTTGCGATGCTACTAAGAATATCTTAGTCGAAAGCGATAATAAGCTTACCAATAAGCATTGCTCTTGGAAGCTCAAATGCTCATTGCGGAAAAATTCACAGGGAAGACCACAAACCGTCCAAACCGGCATTCTTAAGAAGTTAACTCCGTGTATGCTATGAAGCACGAACACTTCTATCATGTAATGTGTTTGTGTCCGACACCATTTCACATACCCACGTGATACTCCGAAATAAGTATCACACATAATTAACATGTATGACCAAAGAAGATTGTTTAACGTTTTATTAATATTTTTAGTCATTCCGGTTAATTACTAAAAGAAATAAACTATTCTTTCATAGCATTGATTCCTAAAATTGAAAATCCTCAAACAACAAACCATTTTCGCCCTATTGGCTTTTGTTCAACAATTTATAAGATTATTTAAAAAATCTTGGCTAATCGTCTTCGTAGTGTCTTGCATAAGATTATACATCCGTTTCAAGGTGTATTTACACCTAATCGCTTCAATCAAGATAATATCATTTTAGCACACGAGATTTTCAACTCGTTTAAACGTAAAAAAGGCAAAGTAGGTTGAATTGCGATTAAACTCGGTT
Source organism: Silene coronaria (assembly GCA_028566215.1). Classification (NCBI taxonomy): domain Eukaryota; kingdom Viridiplantae; phylum Streptophyta; class Magnoliopsida; order Caryophyllales; family Caryophyllaceae; genus Silene; species Silene coronaria. The sequence goes on along the minus strand of JAOWBH010149866.1, from coordinate 454 downwards.
TGGAGAAAGCGTACGATAGTTTAAAACGGAACTTTATTGAGAAATTCTTAAGCAAATGGGTTTTAATGATACGTGGATTTCCTGAATGAAGGAATGTATACAAATTCTCGATGTTAGTAAATGAAACACCGGGAGACGTTTTTAGACCCACTCGATGTTGTATTCCATAGGGAGACCCGATCGCGGTATATATTTATTATGTGTGTCGAGATTTTAGCAAGATCTCTGCAAAAAATAAAAATATATAGTGATCTTAGTTTTAGTGATATTGGTATTATAATTGTATATAGGGTGAAGAAAATTACATTTTTTACTTTTGCGGATGACACTATCATTTTCGTTAAAACCTCTTGTGGAAGACAGGGGCACCGGCCCAGGCATAGGGGTGCCTCGAAGATTGAACAAGCAACGTAAGAACGCGCATTTGAAGGAGTCGCCACCAATTATTATGGTC
>JAOWBH010149845.1:0-12283 GCA_028566215.1 Silene coronaria | reverse complement strand
CCGTTCACGTCTTCATCTGTTCATTGGTATTAGCTGCTACTGATTTTGTGTTTTGTTTAAACATTTATATGATTTTTAAGATGAGAACCTGGAAACATTCTGCTGCAATAGCAGCCTTTTTTGGTTTAATTGGTGTTTGCAACCTTAGTTCGCCTGACATGGAAGCTATGTTATGTGAGTCTACTGACCAGGCAACTAAAACGTTCAAGTATACAAGCTTTTTTGGTGCATGTGGTCAATTCACTTATTCATGTTTAGCGTACTACAAATTTAAAGCAGTTGCTTTCTGAAAATTACAGTTGTAGTGTTGCTGAGTAGAGAGTGGAAGAAGATGATGACATCCCTTTTCTTGTCTTTGGCTTACTTGTACTTCTGCTGTTTTGAGGTTTCTAATCTTAGTTTTATAGTTATTATAAACACAGGCTTTCTTGAATCCCAACCATTGGCATTCGCCACTTCATGAATATAACACTGATAATTCAAGGGGGGAATACAAGGGAGTAACAAGGATGGCGTTTTTTCTATGTTTGGTATGAGGGTAATTATTTACCTCCGTAATCTGTTACCCTCATGAGAGGTAATACATTACCCAACCACCCCCCTGGGTAATGATTAATGGGGTAAAAGATTTTCTCAGTAATCATTACCCTTATATGCCAAACCAATTATCTAGGAATTCATTACCCAAGTAATTCACTTCCTGGTAATTATCTCCCAATTAAAATTTACCCCGGAACTATTACATGGATTCCAGGCAAGTTCTAACTAAAAATGTGATATTTTTCATAAAAAAAAACCCAGTTGGTACTTGGACAAGCTTTTGTGTTGGATCGTTTCAACACTTAACATAGCCTATCATTCATAGTCACAAATAGTTTTGGTTGGGAATGACTTCTGATGTAGCTGTGTTGAATCCATTTACCATATCAAATCTTTGATCTTGAGCAAGTAAATATATTTGTGAAGACAAGGATGATTTTGCAATGGATTCTGTTGTGCTATGAAATGATTGCCTTGCACTGTATTCACTATTTAATCTCATGGAAAATCTTGGTGTAATAGGTAAAATTGTTCCTATCAGAGGATTGCCCCTCACAGATTGGTAGTAAAGCAGAAGATCATCTTCAAATAAAGGCATCCTTGCACTCTAATGGAATGAATGTTGATGACCTACCTCCCGGGTTTGGAGGCAAGGGACATTCTTACACACCGAATCCAACTAATATTTTCCGAATAACATGGAGCCGTCCTGCTATGGTAAGCTGACCGATGCGGCTATATGCTTTATCAATTGGGATATAATGATTAATGATGACTTGTATGCTAACTTGAAACTTGTCTTTCACAAAAATGTTTTGAGTTCCTGTTATTAGTTTTATACTGAATGGATTCTTTTTGTATGAACAGTTCACGTTGAATCCTGAGTGGCATGTGGTGGCCGGGGAAGAAAGTGATGAGAAAGGGACCCAAAATTTTCGGGAAATGAGAGTGTTGGAAGCTCTGTACCCTCGTGTATCTGCCATTCCTCCAAGGTATTACCCATATCTGCCTAAAATGTTTTCTGATGCCTTATTAATTGTTATCATAGCATCATATTTCGTCTGTTTCCTGTGAATTGCCTGATAATGTTAGGATTGTTAGGACGGGGGAAATTGTTAATTGGCAAATGTCTGATTCGGATCGAAAAGAGCTAGGTCGGATTATCTTGGCATATTTTATTATTTGTGACATGTCATTTGAGGTTAGTCGAGTGATTTCTTATCTAACTGTATTTTTTTTTGTCACTTGTTAAGTCGATAAACTTGGGTATAATTTCAACTTAGTTATTAGGATTGGGTCTTCGCAGGGTTGTTTAGATTTGAGTCGTGTTATTTTGTACACGGTCAATATCGAGTCTAACAAAGTTCTAGACTACTACAAGCTGGACTAGTTAATTAAGGTTTTGGGTTTAGTTCGGGTCTTGGGCCCAGTTATTCGGGTCTGGTCGTTCAAGTTGTGTTTGTTTTGAACTTTTGATGAGCATGTATTTGTCTGCTGCGGTTGTTTTTCTATTTTATTGTTTTAGCTACTCCATTTATGTTACTTAGTGTTTGAATTTTCATTTATTGTCGCATCTAGCCCCTCAGTTTCGCCAGAGCTGGAAGTTTGCTACTACGATGATTCTCAAACCCCTATAATTCCACTGAATTCTACTGAAGATGAAGATACAGTCCCATTAGAGTCAACCCCGACCTCCAATTCAACTAATGGCCTCGACCACAATGTACCCATTGAGGCAAACTCATCAGCCAACGAGAAATTACACGGTATAGTTGCCGGCTTAGATGCTGATGTCATCGCTGCAGCTGCCGCCGCGTTAAAAAACAATGACAACGGTAGCTTAGTTGACACTGATCTTCTCATCAGAATCTTAAAGGAACCCAAAATGATTGAGGCACTGACTAAAGGTTCTTCTGGCTCTTCACTAACTCCCATTTTTGATCATCATCTTCCTGTCTCTCTTAACATGCAAAACATTTGTCAACCAAAACTATCCCCTGTCAGCCCAACAACATCTGGGACCACATATTCGACCCCGTATTCAGATGCTCCTTCAATATCAGTGCCGGAATTGCCAAATCTGTTAAATTCCTCAGCATCCCTGGACTTCAGGCCGGGACATGAAAATGGGCATTATATGTTGAGAGAGGATAGAGGCAAACCCATGGGCCATGAATCAGAGCTACCCAGAAAGATTGTGCCCCTTTCAACAGACCCGTTCATTCGACCGGTGCAATCTTCACTGAAGCCTGAAGACTTGTATGTAGGTCACAGACCACCGAGTATGGGCCCTCTAGCAAGGCCGGAGAATCATAACCTGGCTATGGGCCCACCTATGGTGATGGGTTCTTCGCAGTTTCCTATCAGGGCTCCGGCAACCAAGGATGTTAATTATTACAAGAGCCTCATCAGGTTACATGGGTCAGGAGCTGACGAAACAGCTCAGGTTAGTCCCCCGGAATCGGGCCCAGTACAAGGGCACGCGAGGCCTAAGCCACAGAAACCATGCAAGTTTTTTAATAGCCCAAAAGGGTGCAGGTACGGATCGACCTGCCCCTTTGACCATGTTCTAGATCTGAGACCTGCAAGTGGAAACTATTCAGATGGTGATAGGAATAATAAGAGATTAAAGATTAGTAATGACTCATCACAGGATTAATGTTAATCCATCTGCCGTCCGTAACATTTCGTTTTTGCTGTGAAATCTAATCCCATTCCACAGGTTTCACAGCTTGCAAGTCCATTTTTTTACGTCCACAGATTTTAGCTTGTGTTTCTGATTATCTAGATGAGGAATGGTGATTCGGTTTTCTGCATGCCAAGGTGTCTAATTTTGTTACCGTTTATCTAACCGGCGAGTTATAGAAAACCGATGTACAACCTTGATGTGGCATAGTTAATTCTTATCGGAATAAGAATGTGTTGTAGTTGAGAAAAGAGGAAATGTAAGAAAATGGAGCAATTCCAAAGTTCAATGGCAGATTTTACCGAATCAAAGCCGAAACATTACAGTAACTATGTGACTGCAAGTAGTTGATCTTAAATTTTGAAATGTCGACTGAAAGATACAGTATGTCTTGACTTTCTTGTTCAAAACAAGAATTTATTTTAAATTCATTCTAAATGCTTCTGAATTATCCAAATCCTATTTAATGTTTACATAAATACAAAAGATACATGCGAAAACATCCGAAAAATTGTTATCAAATGCAACAATATATTCCTGCGAGTGTCCTCCCAATATCTGTCAGAGAAGGGCACAGACTGCAAATGGAACTTTTTCTCATAACATGTAATGAACAGCAAGGCTCAACTCAAATTTAGGCCCTAAAATTAAACAACATAAGCACACTTAACTAAGAAATGAGGTGGTGTAAACCCTAATTGTATTGGGCGTACCAATTCGCAAGCTCCTTCTTGATTCAGTCAAATATAGTTTGCCAATGGTCTGTAAACTGCTCATGTTTGAGCCAAATCGTGGCACGTTAGTGGTCGAGCTAATGCAAGTAAACCTAATAAGTGTCGTAGTAGTCCTTTGTTTATTGAACGGAACAAGTTTTTTAACCAACCTATAATTGAAAGGTACTTGGAAGATAACGATGAAAATATCCAATATGTATCAGCAATTTATATATACAATGCTCCCCTCATTTTCAGAAATTCAAAATGGAAAACTCATCCAAATGAAACACCATAAGTATAGTATAATAAGTTATATTTTCACGAAAATTGTTGATTTTCACTGCCTTTTACCCGAGTTTAAGCGATAAATACATATTGGAGATGTTCAAAATCCCAGAGAAGCCCTAATTTGTGAAATTAGTATTCTACAACCATTTTGCAACAAACGACACTCGTACAAGTATAGCTCCGAGCTTCTGAGACGAATTCCGCGAGAAATCAACTTGCTTGTCCATGCCTAGAGCTTTTGGGAAACAATCTAATATTTCCAAGAAGGCAATGTTTCTACCGTCAGATCATCTGAAATACTTGCTTATGTGGCTGAGAATTGATCTTGGTTTCTGAAATGATCTTTTCAATTAAAACTTAAGACATTATTATCTCTAAATAGCTGTCAAAACAGGCCAACCAGTCCTGATAATATCATTAATCTTTGCATTGATTTGCTGCTGAATCTTTGGGGGGCAAAGTTCTGCCGCATAACTGTTCATTTTTGCTGCAAAGCTTGATTTCTCAAGCTCCTCTTCCGGCAAGTTGCCAATCAAGTGAAGCAGAAAAGGCCTTCTTTTGAGCTCGAATTTCTGTAATATTTCCGTTGACTAACCATGTCAATAATTTGAACAGTACATGACAATCTAAAGATAATATCAAACAAGTAAATAAGCAAAAGTATTACTGTAGTATATTAACATACCAGATACTTCTCAAGTACTTCAAGTTCAGTACGTAAGATACTCAGATTAAAAAAGATTACTCTTAATTGTTAGCATTATATAAAAGGTTCAATCAGGACACGTACGTGTGCACGACTCTTGGGTTGTTTCAAGTTCAAGTTAGCATGGCTTTTGGACCTTTTTGGGTTAGTATTGATGGGATGGATCAATCATGCTGCCTGGATGAGGCTTTATGTTTCTGTTTCAAATTAGTAATTTCTGATCGATATTGGGTCAAAAGAATTTTATTCTACGTTCTTTTCGGGTCAGGTGGGGACAATTTGGATCGGATAATTTTTCCCAGATTGCTACATCTAGTTGATCCTCTGAATTTCAGTCATGGCCATATAAATACAGTAGAAACACGAGAAAACTAACTTTAGTGGAAAACATAAACAGATGGAGTATATTTCAATACCTGGTGCTCAGATTCAGCAGGATAAAATGTTCCCAGGGGTAAAATTTGGGTAGTGACTACACTGCTCTTTGATTTAGCCTGCTCTCTCTCTTTAGTGACAGCTGCAAGTCTTGACTCACCAGTACTGTTAGTGAAGATAATCGATCTGTGGATGACAGAGCTCACTGAGTAAGAATACTCATCACATGAAGCAAGTTTTTCTTTGAGTCAGGAATCGCACAAAGTATCTAACCTGTATTGGTTACCAACATCAGGACCTTGGCCAAACACCTGCCTTGAGTCGTGACTAGACCAGAAGACCTCCAAAAGTTGTCGGAAACTTATAATCTTGGGGTCATATTCAACCTATATTGAATTCAAAAGTCAAATATGTGAGAAACTGAGAACAATCAAGGAATGAGACAAATTCACAAGTCTTAAGCTTCAATATCAAAGTGTTCCCATCACGTTATGAGAGCCCGTCGTGTAAACAAAGTCCAGGCAGGCATTATGTCATTTCCCGTCTTAACGACCCAGAGAAAAAAGTTGATATTGGCCGCATCAGTCGATATTTCTAAATATCCACATTACTTAACTGATATTACCACGAATTGATCTTTAAAAGAAGTAGATTTCAAGAAAAGTTTGGGAAAATGTATAAGCATCACTAAAAAAGAGAAATAAAGAGTTTGTCGCTGCCATATGTAGTGATGTAGCTACATGGAAACAAGCACGCCATGTCAACACAAGTATAAGTCTATAAGCATCAGCTATATACAAATGAATAATAACTTCACACACCGCTCTTCTGAGCTAAACAAAGCTCACCGAAATGAAAACAATATAGACCCTGAATATTTGTATCACCTGCATTCCTTCGTATCAGAAAACTCTTGACCTTGAAACCACTACTACCATCAATTTCATCGTTTTTTCCATATATTCCCAAAATCTAACACTTGCTCAAAGAAAAAAAAAAACACAATCAAAGATGAACAACACACCAAAAATTCTGAATTTCTACCAGGGCACTACGTCATCATAATCCCAAACCAATCAAAAGAGATCCCATTTCGTTTCCTTAACCATCTCTTATCTTCCCTACTATCATTATAGTTTAATCCTGTTGGCGCGGATGATGATTATGACGATGAAGAAAATGATGACGAGCCACTGTCTTAATCACAAATCCTTATGTAAAGCCGTTTTACACTAAATTAGTATAAACTACCTTACATTTTTACCTAAACATACATCGTACCCATAACTTCTTTTATTAACTACCCATCTTATAGTAAGGAGTATATATGTCTTTCTTTAATGGATGGATTAACATGAATTTAATGTAAAACCGTTTTACACAAGGCCAACTACATTAGAGCCTTGTTGCGCTAATAACGCACCAGATACCTAATCATACAACCATCCTAATAAAAAATGCACTTTTACTGCTAGAAGCGGAATGAGAGAGGGCGACAAAGGATCAAGCTCATCAAAATAAATTGCATATTCTAGGTCCGCTACTGGCAATTAAACACTCAACACCTTTGTCCCGATCATTTGTTTACCTTTAATTAAAATACGTAATGTAAACAAATGATTGGGACGGAGACGACAATCCTTACGTACCAACCAATAATCGTACAAATTAATTAATTGATTGCAAAATCAATGAACAGGAAATAGAAACCTGTACGGACTCGGCGTGATCGGCTAGGCTACGGTATTCAGGGTTAGGTTTGGAGCCACCACAGTATCCGACGGTGGTTCGGACCACGCCGTTTAAGCAGCCGAAGACAGCTTCGGATCTCCAGAAGCAGCCGAGGGAAAACACGGCCTTTTTAAAGGTTGCTGGTTCGGGTACCCGATCCGGTATCCGGATAGTACGGGCCGGAGTCGTAGCGAATGTTGCGGCGACGAGAAGGAGAAGGAGAAGAAGGATAGGGGAATGGAGAAAGGGTGTTGGTCGTGTCTTGAGATTCATCTCGTCACAGAAGACCCCAATTCCCCGACGTGAAAAGATAGAATGGTCGGTTTGTGTCTTATTGGGTCGTTACTCGTTAGTTGTTGGACCTTATTTTAAGTCGTAACTTCGTGACACATTTTTACACTAAGTTTATCGTCAAATTATTTGACAATTTAAAGTAGATAAGATTAAGTAATTTATGAAACCATGACTTTTGAAAGTGTCCAAAATTTTCGAGGGATGGGGGAACTACCGTGTTGGCGACGTCGCAAAAGCGGTGTGAAAGAGAGGGAGTAATATACATTGGTAAGTATAAATGAGACAAACGAAATTTGGACAGCCTTAAATTTATCGGTAGTAGAGGGACTATGATGGCGAGTTGACGACGTTTTTTCTTTAAATGATCTGAATTCAGAATGTATATACTTGATTTATCTAATCATTTGACAATTTTATAAGTGGGTGTAGATAGGCTCATCAATGGTGTGACAACTTGATTTATACTCGCAACTTGAGTTTCGTTCTACCTTTTTTTTAGAAGATATGTTAAAAAGTAAAATTCATAAACTACCGTACCCCTTGCATTAATCAGACCTGAGACAATATTATTATGTTGAAGAAGTTAGTACCTGAGTCGAGTCTGACCAACTGCATGGGTCGACCTGGCCAACCCGTGCTGTCGTTGCCCCCCCCCCACCCGACTTGCTCCTAAACCGAGCCGATTTAGGGATCATGATCGAGAATCTCGCCCACTCTCTCCAATAGAAAAAGTAGCGTAACGAGTCGGATTAGGACCAAGCCCAAGTCAATCTGGCCCAACCCGTGCAACTTGCCCGTCTAGGCTAGTCCATTCAGGGCTTGACCAGAGGAATCCGACCTGTTGTCAAGTCTAGTTCACTGTTAAGGGTGTTATTAAATGTTTTTTTTTTTTCCTTACTAAATGTATAGGATTTTGTTTGTAATTGGGAACAATGCCCGACTTGTCAAGATTTAGAAAATGTGATGTTTGTAATTGGGAAAAATGTTCCTACAGAGTGGAGGATCTAATTCTACTTGATCATGTGTTGCCCAACGTTTCCTGCATCTTAATCGTTTAAAATGATCTTCAACATGTTAATAATATTATGATTAGTGTGATATTGTTACATAAGAAGTCACAAATGTGTGCTTGGTTAGTTCAAGTAGAACAATCTTCTTCAGCTTTTGGTTTGGGTGTTGTAAAACTCAGAAATTATCAACTACACAGCCGCTTCGTATAGCTCAATGATTATTGTAAGCATAAAACGGTCCTAAACAAAACCAATTGCTCATGGCTATTTTATTTTCTCTATCCAAATGATAGAAATTGCGAGGATGAACATATAAAGCCTAATACAGCAGGCCGATTTTGTTCAACTTGTAATTGCAACTTATCAAAATTTAGCTTGATCCAATATTAACTCGATTCAGATAACGCAGCTCAAATATCTTAATCAGAAAACAATCCAAAATAATGACTAATTTGATATTTGATATTGTACCAAGTTCTATATACATAAAACGATTAACAAAAACCTTAATAATACGATTTCAAACTAACCCAACTCAAACGACCCGTAATTGAGTCCATCAACCCTTGAACATGGCTTCAGGAGCAAGAGGAGCAGAATCAAGCTGATACAAATTCAAAGCCGGACCAACAAAGCGAAACAATATCCAAGCACCGATGATAATATAAATGGAAGCATAAGCAAACTTGTTAAGCCAAAAAAGCGCACCTTTCTCACCCATGTACAATTCTATAGCCTTTTCAGACACACTCATATCTTCCCAGTTTTTTTGCAACTTCATTTTCTTAGGCTCATCATTGCCCATGCTTTCTTGCTCCTTTTGTCGCCTTCTCGTCCCTCGCCGAAACCTTATCTCTACTGCGTCTGGGGGTGCACTCTCGCTGTCGTCGCTGCTGCTTTTAATAGGGTGGAGTTTCGGAGATGATCGTAAGTGTAGAGGTTGTATGAGTATTGAGGTATTGAGTAAGGGTGTTATTGTTAATGGTGGTCGAAGGAGTTGGGTATGTAGAATTTTGGAGGAATTCATTGTTTTTGTTTTGGGAGGGAGATTGTGGTGAGTTGATGGATTTTCTTATCTTCTGTTTTTCTTTAGTTGAGATTATTATGGTCGTGCACAGAGGAGGTTGTAATTTGTCAACTTGTTTCGGTTCACTCGATGGTTCGAACCAAAACCCAAACTTGACCATATAATTTGGTTCAAACCAGATTCAATCATACTTATTGGGGGTTAGTAAACATTGACGAACTTTTAGTAACTATCGACGGCGTTTTCATACGAATGACGAAAATGCCCCTGACACAATTAACACACAATCTCTCTCTACTTTTTTTTTTTCTCTCAAATTCTCCTAAAAACCAATTTTTTTTTAAAAAACAACAACAACAACAATTTACACTTTTGATTGGCATGAACGCATGATCCCAAATCTCCAGTACGTTAACAAATCAATCGTATCGTTAATTACGTTTAAATTTTTTTTCCCCGAATCGTTTAATTCGTATGATTTTTTTATTGTTATTTGAATTACATTCCATTTTACTAAATTCGTCATTCGGTATCAAAATTGCGGACATACGAAATAGACCAACGATGATATTCTCATGGTTGAACCATGGGTATCAAGGTTTGACCATGGTTGAACCTTGAGTCTCATGGTTTGACCCATGGCTGAATGTTGAGACTCATCGCTGCTTCATGGTCAAATGTTGCTACTCATGGTTTGACCATGGTTGAACCTTGAGTCTCAAGGTTTGACCATGGTTGAACCTTGAGTGTCATGGTGACTTCATGGTCAAACAATATTATAGTGTAGTCCGTGGTTGAACATTTTAGTTTTTTTTTGTTTTTCTTCTGGTTTTACGTTATTTATTTAGTTTCATTTTTATTTTTATTGTCTACCTATTTATTATTCAAATTGCATGAAACAAGTTTCGTGGGAGAATTTTGGCAATAATACCATAAATTACAATCCGTTGTTTGTGACGACTTTAAACTTTGCAAAGCGTGATGATGCTTTCGATTGGGCACAAAAGATAGCACTCGAGCAAAGTTTTGCATTGGTTAAAGCAAATAACATCGCGAAAAGCAGAAAAATGGATTGGTTGTTAGCATCCTACTTTCGATGCTCAAGGCATGAACGACCTCCGCCAACGGTTGATCCCGGGAAGCCAAGAAGGTCAATTAAATGTAGTTGCACGTTCCGTATTTGAGTCGTGCAATATTACCCATCAATACATGATCAAAACAGGGTAGTTTGGAACATGAACACCGCCGATAAATGTGGACTACACAATCACGATGTAGCAATTTACAAGGACGGAGATCGGCACTTTGCGGGTTTGGACGACGAAGAGAAGGCCTATGTAAGGCAACAAGTTAAGGTTGTGATTCTCCTAAGAGATATTAAAAATGGTCATCATCAGAAAACGCTCGACAAATCTCAACGGTCGGAGTAGGATGGACCAGCTAGTTGCAGGTTGGCTGTGTTGATATGTGGCCAATGTGGGGCCCTGATAACGGTTTTAATTTAACCCCGCAAGTGCACGGTAGACCGTTGTAGCATTACGGGGGTCGTACCCAAGGGACGGAATTATGGCTCTAGGTTTGCCCGATTGTCTCGAGTTTAGTTCTAGCAAAGCTTGGAGAAGAAAGACTAACAACTATTGAAAATAGCGAGAATGAAGAACGGAACGAACGAGTAAGCAACAACTAACGGAATCAAATATAATTTAGAGGAAACTAAGGCGTTCGGGTTCACTAGGATGGTATTAGGGTCGGTTTTGGTCCTAACATGGCGATTACTAAGTCTGAGTCTAAGGTAAGTCCTCACCCCTCGGTGCGGACCTTCCCTCTAGGCTAGGGCTTAGGGGGAACTTGGGTAGGTTTGGTTCTTGAGTATGGGTAGTTGATGATTATGTTTTGGGTAGTTTGTTGGGGTTGTATTAACATGCATAGAAGGTGTTTGATATATTGTGTGAATGAAAGTTTGCATTTTTTATTGAACTTGCTTGACTTGCCTTTCATTGATGAATTTTCATAAACAAGAACCACAACAGTTTTGCCATGATGTTGTTTGATAAAAAGGGAGTGATCAGCATGAGATTGCTTAAAGTTGCATTCAAGAAGAACCTGAGATAGTTTAGAAAACCATTGTCTAGGAGCCTGCTTGAGACCATAGAGAGATTTCAGTAACTTACAGACCTTGCCTGATAGCTTAGGACCACGCTCCCCCTGTCCTGGTGAAGTGATGATACCATTACAATAACCCGGAGGTAGCTTCATGTAGACATCTTCCTCTAGATCTCCATGGAGAAAAGCATTGGCCACATCCATTTGGCAAGTGGCCCAATTCTTCATGGAGATAACTGCAAGTAAGGCCCTAACAGTAGCCATCTTTGCTACAGGAGCAAATGTCTCTTCATAATCAAGCCCATATTTTTGCCTGAAACCTTGGATAACTAAAAGAGCTTTGTGTTTCTCTATTGAGCCATCTGGATTATATTTAGTTTTATAAATCCATTTAGAGCCTGTGGCTTGTCTTCCCTTAGGAAGATCAATGAGAACCCAAGCGTGGTTTGCGTCCAAAGCTGGCAGCTCCAAGTTCATTGCTTGGACCCATTTCTTATCCTGTATGGCATCACTAAAGTGGACAGGATCAGCTGTAGTTGCAGTAGCATTGCCAGCAAAGACTGAAGTATTGTTAGTGGATAGATGAAGTTGAGCCACATTGGCAATGGGAGTGGGTGCCATAACTGGATTATTAATGACAAAATCTTTTGCCCAAGCAGGGGCGCTTCTGTCTCTTGGAGGCCTGGTGACTGCTATTTCTATCTCTGAGACTGAACTTGGTTCAGGCAAGTGTAATACCCCGTATATTAATTAGGTAATTCATACTAATTTGTTAAGTAATTTATATTGAATAATTGCGAATAATGA
>JAOWBH010149834.1:0-12283 GCA_028566215.1 Silene coronaria | reverse complement strand
ACTCGGCCGAGTAGTGAGGCGCTCGGTCGAGTGGCGCTCACTCGACCGAGTACTTGGGTAGTGGGTGTTGATTTACATTCTGGAGTCGAGCAACTCGAACGAGTGCTTTGGCACTCGGCCGAGTTGGGCTTACTCGGCCGAGTGATTGCAGGACTCGGCCTAGTGCGATTTTGGAATCCGGAAATCGAACGGTTTTAATTGGGCTCATTAGGGGAGATATATATATGTAACTTCCGTCACTTTACTCAATTTAATCATTTCAAAAATTCCATTCTCCCTTAATTACCCTAATTGGCCTGTAGCTTCTTCCCCTTGTCGATTTGCGGATTTCCCCGTCGCGTTTTTCCCTTGCTTGGTAAGTCTTATTGATTATTGTTGTTTTAATTTAAACCCTAAGCAGTTTGGGGATTTGGGGGAGTAATATTAACTGTTTGTAATTGTATGATCTATTAGGTGCCGATTTCGTAGAGGAACAATTCTAGTTGCTTTGTGATTTTTGCTGCGGTTATTTGAGGTAGGGTTTCCCTACTCTGTCTATAATGCCTATTGTGATTGCTATTGTTGCGTTGCATTGTATTGTTGTTCATGCTGCTCTGGTGATGATGGAGGTTGGTTGTGACTGATTTGTGAGACGTTGGGAGACGGTCCCACCCCCGAGTTTCGCCCCTCGTGACTCTCATCACGGAGGCGGATGTGCACATTAATGATTCAGGGTCGCTCGTGCGTCGAGCCGGGCTTAGGTGGGATAGGCTGCGGTCCCTCACTGGCTGCGGGATTACCTGTTACGATGGGTATTCCAATTGAAGAGCGGATGTGGTGTTGGAGGTAAGAGCTGGTCTTGCATGCACTTTGATAGCATCTACAGTTTGGCATGATGTTGTTGTTGTTGTTGTAGTACTGACACTTGTGTGGTTGTTTCTTATCTGCTGTGATCCATCGATGTTGGCGTATGGTGAGCAGTTATTGACAGGTGATATCGTTTGAGTTAGCATGAGGTGCATCGGGGATGATCACGAGTCGTTGCTATTAGCTTCCGCTGAGACGATAGACATTTGTTATTTATCTTTCATTTGGTATTTTGGATTGATTTGGTTGTATTCGACTAAACTATTATTCAATAAATTGTTCTTTGATGGTTGATTTGATATGTACTACCTCGGGGTACTGAGACTGTGGCACTTCATTTACTAGAGAAGGTCTTACTAAAGGCTCTTTAGTAGGTGGGGTGCTACAGATATGGATAGACCTATCAAACAGGACGGACGGACCGGGTCTCGGGTCGGGTCATACGGGGCGGGTCAGATATGGGTCGAGTTATATGGATTACGGGTCGGGTTTGGGTCAGAATACGGTTCAAGAAATAATTTATAGCGCTTTTTTTAATAATTGTTTTAATTAATAAAGATTTTTTTTATATTAAATATTATAAAAGCTATATAAATTGACTTTGTAATTGGGTTTTTAATTTTAAGTAATAGTAAAAAAATAAAAATTAACTATTTTTTAAAATATATTAGTTAAATATTAGTATTTTAATACAATTTTTATTTTTCTTTGACCGAACGGATCAACCCGTTTGGGCCGGATCTCTACCCTAAAATAACGGGCCTAGGGCTTCGGGTCATAATTTGACAGGTCTAAATATGGATGACCATAAATTAGGATATGAATATGACTCCATCCCATCCATATTCCACCCATTGTCAACCCTATTACGGAGATACCTCTTTTTTTTTTTTTTCTTTTTTTTTTTTTTTTTTTAAGAAAAAACTCCCAAGTGGGAAATGAGTCAAACAGGTCGGTATGGGTCAGGACAGTTTGGATCGTTTCGAGTCTGTCACATATTTCGGATCGGGTCGGATCATTTCGAATTTTGGGTCAATTTCGGATTACCTGTTGTCGGATCATTACGAATCGGGTCACTTTCGGGTATGGGTCATTTTGGGTCAGGTCGCTTTTGAGCTAATTGTTAAACACTTTAATTAGTTATATTTTATTAAGAAATACTATTTTAAAAAGGGTTAATTGAAGAGAATAGTCCCAATTATACCCGCCCTGTTCAAAATAATCCAAACTTTTCAATAAACGAGAATAATCCAAACTAAGTCATCATTTAATTTTAATTGCTATCTTCGACTTAGTTACCTGCTGTACTGGGTAAGCTAATATTTTCTAGGTTACCTTCAACCATAATCTTCATCTCTTTTCTTTTCTTTATTGTTCTTCAACCATTTCAATTCAACAAAATTAAAAAAATTCTCCCTCTAATTCATTCCTACAAATTTTCTCTTCCTTTGTTTAACCTTCTTCTTTTCAATTAATTCCTCCCCCATCATCAAGCTAAATCGGAAAGCAACATCCCTTCTTCATTCTTTGTAATCAAAATCATTACACCCAACTTCCCAAAAATTTCATCATTAATTAATTAATTTCCCCAAATTAATTTAACCATAATTTCTCCAGTAATCAATTACAATTTCTTCACATTCCTCTCTAAAATTCCACATTCTTTCGCGCCTACTTTGTTGATTCCTTAATTAAGGAACTCCGTGGTAAATTCATCAATTTTTTTTCTCATGAAGAGTTGTGCACACTGATGGACTACGAAGAAGAACCAGATTTAATTTTCATATATATCTTGTGAACAAAAAATCAGATCTAGGCACATATTTTGGGTGGTTGAATTCTTAATCCCACCTACTTTACAATTTTTCCAACTAGATTCTCACTTCCCCTTCACTGATATTTCTTTGATTTTATAGATTTGTGAAGTGTGCTCACTCTAATTGTTGGTGAGTAGTAGAAATTTTTGCATTTTTATGTGTTTTAGTGATAGCCATTTGTGGATTATTGATTTTATCTTTATAAGTGATGGATTAGGATAATGATATTTGATTGAAAAAAATGGTAGATGATGAAGAGAAGTTTATTCTAGGGAATGAAATAGGTAAGTTAAGTGAGTGAAGGTTAAAACCGAGTAAACATGAAGGAGTGACCTGTTGAGCAAGTTGCCCTTCACTTGGGGTAATCTTATTTTTATATATATACTCTTAAAAGAGGAACTTTTCGAGTGATTTCATTGGCTATTGCTTTTGTTCAATAAAAAGAAATTTTCAGTTATAATATTTATCTTCAATGTATATAAATAAAAGATAAATTTTGGTTTAATAAATTGAATTTAAGGATAGAAGAGTTTGACATAGCTTCAATAAGTACTGAGCATTATAAAAAAGAGAATTTGACATAGCTGATCAATGATATACGTACAAAGTCAAGTTCCCTTTACTCCAAACATATTTCTCTCTTAGTTTTTTTTTTTTTTTTTAACATATATTCCTTGATGCTAGATGAACTATTTTGTACATGATATGATATTAATGTGCGGGGCTAATGTTGTTAGCAGTTGATTACTCCTATTAGTACTATACAACACAAACGTTATATAACCTTGCTTATATATACGGAGTAGTACATATGCATGCTACTACGCTCCGTCTACATACAATTCTTTCAAAAGTGTAAATTCACGCCTTTTAGTTTTATGGAATATATTTTGGTCTTGCTATTTGTGTTTGTTGTGCGGTTGCAAACTTATTATTACATTCGAATTCGAATTTGTTTGGTTTGACTTTGTTACGTGTTCCGTCTTCAATGTTCGTGTAATTTTTATGTTTATATTGTCTAATGTATAGTTTATCATTGACATATGGTTATATCATGCTTTATATGTCACTCTTATCATACTTGATTTTGTTTTACAATGCTCTG
The DNA here is from genome assembly GCA_028566215.1 of Silene coronaria. NCBI lineage: Eukaryota > Viridiplantae > Streptophyta > Magnoliopsida > Caryophyllales > Caryophyllaceae > Silene > Silene coronaria. Next base: position 8,515 of record JAOWBH010149834.1, on the reverse strand, counting down.
ATGAGTCCGCTCATACAGGTTACATGCATTAACACTAAGGGAGCAAATTTACGTACTCAACTCCACTTAAACTAGCCCATGTATCTACATATTGTACGATAATCCACTTCCTTTTGTTTAATGAAGTTTAGAGTCTTCAAGGCTGTTTTTGTTTGCGTCAAACTCAATTTTTATGTCATTATATTCTTTTTTTGAAGGAAATCAAATAATTATATTTTGATTGAAGCCAACTTATAACTCAATAACTACTGATATTGTTTTGTGGTCGATGTTTGGACTTTAGATGACTACTGAGTATAATTCTAAACTTCACTCATGATGATTGATTTGTTTATCTTTTTAATATATTACATATACTTGCCTATTATCCTTTATAATCTTCTATTCTGATAGTCTTCACTAACTTATAGTGATGGTAAGAATGACGCCTAGCCAAATTATACTCACATATTACGAGTATACTCTGCCTTTCTTTTCAAACTAAGAATATCTTATCAGCGTATGACTGTATGAAGTAAATGTATTCTTAGGTGGATGTTAAGCAGCGAGAAACAATAATATAATAGAGAAGTAGAACAATTTTTCCGTTGGAATAAATATGTAGCTATTTCCTTTAAATCAAGAAGAGTTTACGCAAAATAGAAAAAAAAATGGATTTATCCCAATACCTTGCCAGTTAGTGTTCTATATTGACTATGTATGCGAATCATTCATAAACATACTATTACATAATGAAGAGTTTGTGTATACGTCTATTCAGGAAGTATTTACATTGACCACATATACCACGTAAAGAGTTTGTTTATACATGGCCTGTAAATACTCCACATTATTAGAAGTTTAGTGAAACTATGGTATGGTTATCACTTTCCTAGCTAATGTATACTTCCTCATGTAGTCACGTACCCTCTATTTTTTCCCCTGTAACTAGTATTTGCATGTGAACTTTTACGATTAATAAATTTTTTGATGGACCATTTTACCGATTAAAAATAATAGTAATATAGTTAATGAAATAGGTACAAGTCATGACTAATGATAATAGAGTACAATTATCATGTAAATAAGTACGAAATTAAACTACTACAAATTTGGTTTATAGTCACCAATAAAAAGTCATGAAAAACATATAAAGGGATATGTAACAACGTCTCTCTATAAATTAGTAAGAGACCATCCCACCTAGATTTTAATGAAAAATTTAAATGTATGAAAACACAATCATGGCCATGTACTCTCACCGTAAACAACATATCTACGCAAATTAATTAGAATAGTAATGAGACTATGAGAGGCATGAACAATATTTTAATGTTTAACCATATTGCAACGGTTGAAGAGTTTTGATAAAGAATCACTGATTTCTCCTCCAATAACCTTAGTAGTGAGATACCACACTTCTAATAAGTCTCCTTTAAAACGAATATATCCGTCAATAAAACGGGCCGAGTATCATTCCACTTGTGCATATAAGACAAATCTGTTTCTTTTCCCTATACATTATGCTTTTGAAATATTCATACTGTAACACCCCCATTGACCGAGAGGCCACAAATAAGGCAATCCCGATTAATGGAGGTATCACACACTTGGTTTCCCGAGGTTATGGTGCGAACTATGCAATCCAAAGTATTATACATAACATAAGAGGGTTTTAGTCATACATAGTTATCAAATGTCATTAGGTACTACAACACCATAATGTCATACTAATAGTACTCTCAACTAGCTATTACATGCTACTACAAAAGAGTGGTGACACGAAGTAGTCGCTCCCAAGCTCCAAGCCCGCATATGCATGCATCTAAGACCTGTCAAACCACTGTTCCCCACATGGTCGGAAATTACCATGTGTATCAAAACAGTTTTCCAAAAATAGTTAGTCTTGCCAGTCAGTTAAATGCCAAACATGTGAAATGATAAGAATACAACAAATGAAGATAAGAGAGTAAATCATCCCAACTCCTCACCTCCAACACACCGGTGACGGCATCGCAACACCGTCACCCACAACCCGGACCGCAGTCTGAAACAAGTACCGGGACGCACCCAAGTACAGGCCAGGGCGCTAACCGGACCCCCGCCCGACGTTACGGCTCATCGTAAGTCTTTCGGTCCTCAAGCCATTAATGTGCACATTTTCCTTAGGGTGGGAAGCCCTAAGAGACGACTCAAGCGTGAGACGGTCTTCCAACCGTCTCACGTCTCCTCTACGCCATCATAACCAACAATACTCCCTCCAACCACCATCAACAACTATGGAATGCAATAGCCCAAGGTGTACCAAGCACACCTTGGTACCAACATTATAATTTATAATAAGCATCAATCATCAACAAGGTTTCACTAACATCATTCTTTTTATGCAACAAATTAAATTATAACATGTACATTGTTTTCCCCCTTTTACTCATGTTTTTAGGTTTACATTTATGCTTTATGTTTATTCTCTTTTTGTCATGAATCATTATGAAGGTGAGCCAAAATACCATTAAACATTATGTGACTATTTTCCACTCATAAAATGCATCTAAAAACATGAACATGAAATTAACTACATCAACAATCAACAAGACTAAGTAGGATGCCCTACCTCAAGCAATCCTCCAAGTAATGAATCTAGCTAGAAGTGGTCCTCAACAAAGCCTCCCCCTATTCATAATTTGAAAGATAAAATAGTTTACTATAAATTTCTAATAGCATAACTAGTTACATAATTTATCAAATCACTAATTTGCAATTCACCATTAAATTAAAACCTCTCAAGGCTAGGTCTACTAGGAGATTAGGGATTTTAGGAAGTAAAGGAAGAGTTTAAGTGTAACACTTACCAAGCTTGAGCCCAAACAACAATGGTGTCTTCTCACAAAGCTCAAAGAAGAAGATGAAGTATATTTGATGAGGATAAGGTGAAATGATTTATGTGTGTATTTTAAATGAAATGGGAGGGTTAGAGGAGATTTTGGATAAGAAGAAAATCTGGTTTATTGGTAAGTTAATATCACAAGGACGCACCACTAAGTTTTCCATCGAGCAGCCCGCCAACTACTCGGCCGAGTATAGGAACTACTTGGCCGAGTAGAGCACGTACTCGGCCGAGTGACTAGTGTTACTCGGCCGAGTGCAAACACGGCAGGGAATGGTCTCTAATCTTACTCGGTTAAACCACTCGGCCGAGTGAAACACTTACTCGGCCGAGTGAGACTCTTACTCGCCCGAGTACAGGTCCGAGTGACAGCCGATGTGTTACATCGAGGGTACCATCGGAAATATCCGTAATTTATAACTCTTATTCTCAAAGGAACTTCCCTTTGCTGTGAGACTCCCACACTATTGCTTGGAGTTGTTATTATCTCAAGAATACAACATAACTCATTTGTTCCAATCATTATTCTTTGTGAGAAGTATTTTATTCAAAGACAAACAAACGATTGAGATAGAGAGAGTATATAATACGAAGGATAGGGATGTGTATAGATCGGGTTTGTGTTGGGTGAAGGCGTGAAGCTTCACCCGCAACAATTCATCACATTAAAAACTTGGATAGTATGAAAAGTAAATTAATTTAATATTGAGTATCTTAAATTTTATGTAGATTACTATATAGTTTTTCCGAAAAAGAAGGATATTTGGTGGGGTTGGATGACGGGTGGGATTTAAATTCACCCATCATCCATTTATATCATCCATCGACCATCCTATCACTCATTACTTCACAAAAGGCCCCCCGAAATCTATCTTTGATTTACTTAACCGTAGTTTCCGCAAACATTACAATAAACAAAGTAAAGTCTATGCCAAACATGACTAATTATGAGATATACTAAAAAATGTAAAAGAAATGAAATAAAATCTAGCGTTTTTTAGTCTATTATGATGTGTTGTGTTGTGTTGTGTTTTATCTCTCTAACATTGCATTTATACTAATATTACAAAGGGGGAGTCTTCACAAGAAGTCAGCGAAAGACGCATCAGCCAGTACGCAGGCCGACCACCTGTGAACCCCCGAGATTTAGCAATATAAAATAAACACAACTGTGGCAGCGGAAAATGCGAGATTTTAAAAACTTTGATATTAAAAACCGCGAAGTCACTAAACGAAAATTAAAACATTAAGTTTAAGAAAGTTTTTATAGAAAATACAACTTAACCAGATATGAGAGATCTCAATCCCTCAATAATATACAACTACAACAATAAGTACAAATCTAAACCACAACAAGAGAGGTCAATCGTTTAAGTACAATACTCACTAGCTCACTCGTCTAAATTCCATGTAAGCACCGGCGTCAACATGTTCATTCATTAAAGTGGGGAGTCACTATAAGATATTACATAAAATATAATCAGAGTAAAGTCTTGTTCTAAGATATTTTAGACTTTATTGATTATTAAAGGGAATAATTTAGGAAATTCCCGTTCTAAGAGAATTTGTGGACATGATCCATATGTTGTGTCTCTTGTTAAATGGATCAAGTTGGAGAATGTAAGATATTCCATAAAATATAATAAGTATTACAATAATATTTAACTAATTTATTTTACGGAAATTAAGTTTGTCCATTATATGATGCGATTTACCTAGGATTCTGTTTCCACTATTATCTCTCATATCTTACCACTCACAATTTAGGAAACTTTTCATTTGACTCTTTGATGACAAGAGTCTATATAAAGGGAACAATATTAATGCACTTACCGAAAATTGGGACATATCTCCATTTAAAGAGTAAAAGGATTAGTAAAGGAAGGAGTATTTGATATTTTAGACTTTAGTGATTTTGATACTTTTGTTAGTTGCATGAAGGGAAAGCAAACTAACATGTCTAAGAAAGGTGAAAAGGGGACTTCTAACATATTAGAAATTATACATACAGATATTTGTTGTTCGGACATGAACGCTAATGATCCAAAATATTTTATCACCTTTATTGATGGTTACTCACGTTATATGTATCTTTACTTACTTCGTTCTAAGGACGAAGCTTTTGAAGCCTTTAAGTTGTTAAAGGTTGAAGTAGAGAATCAATGTGGTAAGCGCATTAACATTGTGAGATAAGATAGAGGTGGTAAATATTATAGAAACACTGAAAGAAGATAAGCACCTGCCCATTTGCTAAATTTCTTCAAGAGCATGGGATTGTTGCCAAATACACTATGCCCGGTTCTCCAGACCAGACTGGTGTGGCAGAAAGAAGAAATAAGACATTAATTGAGATGGCGCATTGTATGCAAAGTAATGTTAAACTTCCTTTATTTTTGTGGGTTGATGCACTTAAGACGATAACGTATATATTAAATCGGGTTTATTCCAAGGCTGTGCCTAAGGCACCTTTTGAGTTATTTAAAGGATGGAAACCGAGTTTGAGACATATACGCATTTGGGGATGTCAGTCGGAGGTGAGATTGTTTAATCCAAAACAAAAGAAACTTGATCCAAGTATTATTAGTAGGTATTTCATTGGATATGCCAAAAAGTTTAAAGGATTATAAATTCTATTTTATGTCTTTTTTTATTTGATGAAATGTAAGATTTCCATTAAGACCTAAACAAGCTATTACAAGCTAAATACAATTTTAGTACAAACATTTTCAACAGCCATCCAACAATGGGCTTACAAAGACAATTTAATAAGACTTAACCAAGCTAAATCATTCATGTCAGCACCTAGATTAAGTCGAGTGCTCAACTTGAGTTTTACATTAGTTCTGATCAATTTAATAACAAGCTCAGGTCTCAGTATACGACCATCAACCCAATCCCCGTTCCTTTACATCCAGAGATGATTGTAGGTTGCCATGACAACATACACTAACACTTCCTTCTTCAGCTGTGAAAATTGACAGTCCTCAATCCAGTTCAGCAGATTAGCTGAGGAAAGAGTGAACATACACAGCCTGGCCATTACAGTAAGAATTTTTAGACTATACTCATAGGTCTAGAACAGATGTGCATGATTCTCTACCCCTCTACCACAGAGCAAGCACCTGTCATCAGCTGCAATGCCTAGTCCATAAAGTTTCTCCTTGAATTGTAGTGTCTCTCTAGCAATCAGCCATCCAATGAATTGGTGTTTAGGGATACACCAAGAATTACAGATTTGTTTATGCCAACGCATTGCCTGAAACTTCTGTCTTAACATCTCATACCCACTGTTAACAGTGTACCCTTTGTTGCACAAGGTCCACTGTCCATATTGATATCATGAAGCTAACTGATCTCTAACTTTACAAATATTTTTCCAACCCCAACTCATGTCACCACTAGGGTTGTAGTCAGACCAGCTTGTCCCTTTTAAATAGACTTGGTTAACCCATTTCACTCATAATCTGTTAGGACAATTATAAATCCACCAAGCAAGTTTCCCAATAGTTACAACATTCCAAGTGTAACTATTTCTGATACCCAAGCCCCCTTCTTTCTTAGGGGAGAAAACTTTTTCCCAACTCACCATTATAACTCTCACAAAATCAACATTCCCATCCCACAAATAGTTTCTGCAAATGGAATTTAGTTTGTTCAGTACACCCTTTGGAATAATGAAGATGTTAATCCAGTAGCTATAAATGGCTGTCAGTACTGAATTAACCTAAATAAGCCTTCTAGAGTAAGACAGTTTCTTAGCCCCAAATCCCTTTATTCAGCTAATCATTTTCTCAACCAATATGTTACAATCTGCCTTTGTCATCATTCTCCCATAAGTTATTGGCACTCCTAAATACTTAACAGGCTGTTGACTCTCAATAACTCCAGAAATATGTATAATATCATTCTTAACCCAAGCAGGGACCCCATTAAAATAAGCACTAGTCTTAGCAGAGTTCATTTGAAGATCTGATGCACACGAGAATGTAGCAAAGGACCTTAAAAGCACCATTATAGAAGTCACATCACCCTTACAGAAGATAAGCAAATCATCAGCAAACATTAAGTGGGATAACTTCAGCTGACCACACATATGCTGATATTTAAAAGGCATTGTGCTAGTGGTAAATGCTCAAAGATCTCACCATTAAGAACTAAAGAGTAAGTAGCAATTTGAACACATTCCATAATTAAACAAATGATCTTTTGTGGAAAGTTTAAGCTAGTTAGCATCTCCTCAAGGAACCCCCAACTGACAGAGTAATAGGGTTTTTTTAGATCAACTTTGAGCATGAACCTAGGAGATATTTTATAACATCTAACCACATCCTGACAAATTAAAATGTTCTCCACTATACTTCTCCCTTTAATGAATCTCCCTCGGTTGTCACTGATAATTAAGGGTAGAATAGTAGAGAGTCTATTACAAAGAAGCTTTGAAATGCATTTGTATACCACATTACAACAAGAGATTGGCCTAAACTGGGTAACATTTTGTGGTATTTCACATTTAGGGATTAGAATGATAAGGGTGTGATTCATTTATTTAAGGAGTTTTCCATGAATAAAAAAATCCTCAATCACCCCAATATCCCAAGCATCCTTGAAAAATGATTTATTATCCGTCTCACAGTACAAGGATAGTGGAATCAAGAAATGCTGATTTTTTTTGAGAATGACTTGATTGGGGAGTGACCTAATTCAGCACATTTATCCGGAGAGGGATCAACATGAAGTTTTTCCCTCTGATTCATGAGACAGATTGATTGTCATTCATACTCCTCAAGTTCAATCGAGTGTTAGACAAACAGTGATAGAAAATCCACAAGATCGTTGCTCATAATAATCAAGTAGACCATGAAGTAAAGAGGATCATGCAGTTGATCCTGATATTGATCAACATCCTATAAGAAGATCTACTGGAGAAAGACAGGATAAAGACGATCAACTATTCCTGATGATTATGTTATGTATCTACATGAATTAGATTATAATGTTGAAGCTGTTAAAGATCCTATGTCGTTTTCACAAGCCGTAAGTTCTACAGATTCAAACTTATGGACGAATCATATGAAAGTTGGGATGAATTTTCTGGCATAAATCGGGTTTGGGATATCGTTGTACTTCCTGATGGTGTAAAACCTATTAGGTGCAAGTGTGTAACACCCCCAATTACCTGACCAAGGTAATTGAAGGCGCTACCATCTTCTGTTTCCCGAGATAGTGTTTCAAATCTCCAATCAAAGAATATTTTATATAAAGTACGTGTTTAGCGAATTATATAAATGAATAATATAAGTCTAGACTACCACAACAACCTAATGAAATCCACATATACTATCTCCTGAATGCTCTACTCGACTCCAAGGTCCGTGGATCGGCTCGTATCCCACGCAACACCAAATCCAAACATGTTCACAAAATGCTCCCTATATGACCAGGAATATCATATGGTTCATAACAGGCCACCCCATTTAAAGAAGGCGATAGTTACACATAACCAACACACGTCAGTTTTAATAATACAAGAGACACGGAAAGACATGTAAATATAATCATCATGCAATATAATAAATAAAATGCACATGGATCACAAGTCTCCAACCACCACCACTCCACAACCAACTCACTGGTACCAGGGACATCCCC
>JAOWBH010149833.1:0-17470 GCA_028566215.1 Silene coronaria | reverse complement strand
TGAATCGTCCACAAAAGAAAGACAAACACACACAAAAATGACGAAATCATAATAAGAAATATTCGTCCCAAATTTATATCTGACATTACCTTTATACCGAACGTCTTTAACAGCCTTCCGATGTAGAAACCTCACGACATTACCCAGCCTCAGTGTTTCGGTAATAACCTACACAGTTCACAAAATAGTGTTACTTTTATTGACACTTGTCATAAACGGTCTCTGTGGTACTACCGAGACATATAATTCTTGCATGCTACAACCAACAACCTCATTATATGAGGCGACTTACAAGTTTTTGGGATGTTGAAAACACATGACTACCCAACAGACTACCATAATTTTTTGTATGAGACGTTTTCATGATAATACTATTGAGAGAGTTGGTTAATTGGTTGTGTATATCGTGTATAAATTAGATTTATGAATAAATGGAGATGGTCTAATATTATATCAACTCGTAGTAGTCAACTCTTAGTAGTACTTTAGAGACTAATTGATTAGAATATAACTTATATAGGAACAAATCTTACTTGTGACGGTAACAAGTCTTACTTCGTCTCCCAACCCCCATTCTTTTTTATCAATATTTAAATCGATTGTGACTGCGGTCATAACATGTGACCGTTACAAGTAAGAATTTGTGATAATAGGAAAGGGCTTACACATTGCGTAAATTCCATTTTCTTGTAGTCCTCCCAATTTAACTCTTTCTCATCTGACTCCTGTTTAGCTTTGGAAATGGAAAGTTGCTCTTCCTGAATATTTAGTTAAAAGCGAAAATGTAAGGAAAACATAGGATAATATTAAATTAAAAAAATTAAAAAAAGAGAGAACAGGAGAGATAAAAAAAGGTGTACCCTTAATTGCTGAAGAACAGCTGGGGAATCCTGAAGAAAAAAGAAGGCTAAAGCAATGGAAACAGAGGAAGTTTCATGACCAGCAAAGAGCAAACTCAAAATTAAGTCAAGTATCTGCTCTGTTGAAAGATTTGAATGCTTCAACACCCATCCAAGGAGATCATCATCATTCATACTATCGCTCCCATCGTTCTTCATCTTCTCTAACCTTTCATTCATTTTCCCCTCTATAAAGTTGAGTATAGTTGATCTTGACTGTCCATTATAATTAAGTGAAAAGATTTGAATAATTTGATAGTATGAGGTAATTAAGTACGCCGGCAATATAGACTTGTCTTAGTCACAAAATGATTTGGAGTCGGCTAACAAGAATTGTCAGAAGAAACCATCAATACGACAAATCAATTTACGTTAGTGTTAAATACCTTGAGAGCCCTTCTGTAAGGAGTTCCAGGGAAATTTAAAGGAGGTGATATAACACCCTTCATAAAAGTAATATATTCCTTTTTAAGCTGCTCTGTTTCTTGCTCTCCAGGATCCAAGCTCATTATATGTTTTGCCATCAAATTGAATGTGAACTACAAAAACACACATGAAATACTTTAACCAGATAATAAGTAAAACATTTAAAACTTGACTTTTTAAGTGAAAAAATGTCATTAATGTTCCTAAGTAGATAAAAAAAATTACCTTCTTGGCTTCATCCTGAGCAGAAAAGGAGCAATTTTCTTTCCATGAATTAAGCACAAATAATGTGTGCTTTTCAACTTCTTTGATTAAATGAGTTTTTAGTCTACCATTGCATAAAAAGTTAAGAGAAATATTTCTCATGTCTCTGTGCATGTCTCCCACCAAAACAAGCATAGACCATTTCCCAAGTATCCCACCAATGCTTTTGGGATAACTACATTCAAACAACCTCCCTTCATTTTGGAGGATGTACCTATTGAGACCAGGATCCACAGATACAATGGTGGGTTCCCCAAACAAATGTGACTTGTAGATTTTCCCAAACCTGAAATAACACAAGAGTACATAAATATATCAACATATGAATTATATTACTAGACATGTACACTCGGCACTTGAACATGGGTATCGACATAAACATGATTACTTGTATCCGAGTCTGAGTAACATCACTTATAAGTTACGACAAGTCGAAATACTTATTCACTAAATGTGAGTACCTTGCAACATGTTGTTCCATGAACTGTCCTATAGTAGTAGCAGTGTAGGGCTTCAAATAACCCATAGTTTCTCCAATAAAAGGCAAACCCATTTTGCCTGGAGGAAGGTTTAAAGGAGGTTTCTTTGTTTTAAAGAAGTTGAGCATCCAAGACAAAGTTAAAACAAATGGAAGAAGGTACAAGAAGAATTCTAAGTCAGACATTGGTTTCTGAGTAGTTTATGCAGGTTTTTAGTGCATATAAAAAATGCCAAGTAAAAGCTGACTTTATTTTGTCCTTGGCTTTTGATCCTCTTATTAAAGATGCAGCAACACAACACAGAGGAACCAAGACAAGATTAAAGTAGAGAAGGAGAGGAAATGAGAGAGGATCAAGAACAAGGAGCTAATGTTAAATGAAAAGATTTGAAGCCAATTTGTGGTCTTTTATAACCTGCTTTCTCTGTCATTTTTAAAGGCAAATTTGGCCCAGATAAAGCAAAGGAGGACGATTTACAAACAAATGGACAAAAGGTAACATTTGATTTTTGTTTTAAGGATGATTTATTATAAAAACAGGGGAAAAAAATTACAAAAATAATCTTGAGAAAAACTTAAATGTTTTTGTTCTTTTTAACTTAATTTCAGTTTTTTATTTCAGTTTATTTTACTCTTTTCTTCACTTCGCATTTTTCTTTACTTTAAATTTAGACAATTTCAATTGAAAAGACAATACCTTTACTATGGAGTATGGAGTATAATCCCAAATAAACCAAGCAATGCAATTTTGCCCTTTTGCTGCACATAATTATCTGATTTGACTACATTAAGACTCTTAACTCATAACTAAAGCGGTCCCTTAATAACAAGGGCCAATCTCCCTTAAAACGATTATATCCCTCATAAATTTAAAATGGACAAATATTGTTATCATTTTCAAGATATCTTTTTTTTATCTCATCTAATTATTGAACCCATAAAACGAATATTTCCGTCTTAAACTAACAATTAGAATACAGGTTAGGCTCCAACCCCTTCACCATATCGGAGTTCACTCATACCAAAATAGTGACCCCACAAACAAAGGTCAATTTTCACGTTTAGTCGTCCAAGGACTGTTGATACGACAGGTGGATCGGCCATGCACGGGTGACTGCCGAATTAATGATAGTATGAATGTACGAAAAAAAAAAAAGTGTAGTTTGTGACACCCTTATCACAGTCTAACTTCATAATAACTTGTACAGTACATCAAAAATATTTGAGATAATAACTTCATTAGGTAGCAGTGGACCAGTTTCCTCTCTGTATTTGATACAGTATTTATTATTCAAGGGCAATCAATACAGTCAAACTCCCATCATCCTTCCTATCAAAGAAGTTTGATTTGGCATATCTTTCCTCTAGCTTTTATTTAGTTTCTAGTTTAAAATCAATTCAATTTAGTTTAATTGAAATTGAATGTAAACCATACGAAACTCTAGTTGTAGTTAGGCTTGGTTGACATTTAGTCACTTGTTTGCCTAACTTGATTGTGGCTCCATGCTATCTTATGAGGAATTAAACACAAATTCTCATTTATGACGGATAAAATCCGTCACTTTGAAGCGACATGAGACAAGGGGATAAGTGGGAGGGGCTGTGAGAGGTCTCCTTGAAGAGACCGTCACAAGCAAGACGTTTTCGGAAATAAATACGTATAATGGCCGAGTAAGTCATAGATGATGGTTTTTTAGAATTATTGATTATTGATGTCGACACAGATTATAGACACCAAAGTTAACAATGTACTGTCATTTTCACGGTCAATGTCCTCTAAAGAAGTTGTTGGGGGTACACACTAATATAGTAATATCCCACATATTGTTAAAAATAGAGTAGACTCCCTCTATCTTATAATTGTTCACAAATCACATTAGTACAGACGTTTTGGTAAAAATTTAGAAACAAAACCAAGCAAATGTAGTTGAAAATGGACAATATCATACCAATGAGAGCTAGTCGTGGCGGCATTTCTAACATGCATACAATACCAGAGTTGATGGCTCAGCTTGGTTGCGGAACCCAAAGAAGTGGACTATCTATAATCTATATGATGGTGGGAGGCTCTAGGTAGTCCGGGAGGAGTGTTGGGGTACAAGGTGTCTCATGTCGGCTAAGAGGAACAGACTTAACCGTTTATATTAGAACAGCTCTTAGAAATGAGGCAAAAAACAAATTCCTGCAGGTTTTTTCCAAAGCAAACAATATCATAAAAATAATACTTGGTGGTAGCGGCAATCCTAACTGAAGTACACTTGACTTAAGAGATTATGCAGTATTTATATTTATCAAGCCGACTTATCTCCTACATCGTTATATACTTATATATCCAACAAAATTATTTGAAAGAGTGCCTCATCTATATTGGAAAAGCTTACTTTGCGTTAGTCCAACTAAATCTCAAATCATAAAACCTGAGTAAGGCTTTCCAGCTAGGAGAAATTATTGAACAATTATTGCCATAAATAAAGCAATTCCCAAAGAACAGAATTTTTCACAATTAATCATAATCACCCAGCTTCGCCACAGAAGCAAAATAAAGCAAAGGCCAACTACATCCTACATTGTTGGCCTTCACGTGAAATAACACACTCTGATTTAGTCGTTTATTTCTTCGCAATTTCTCTCTCCACCATTTCACATGCTTCAACAGGAAATAAAAGAAAAAGATAAAAAAACTATATGGGAAACGGGCCTGGTGGGTGAGTAGCCGAGGGCCTCTATAACATTATGACTAACTACATTATGTATCAAATACACATAATCACATATAGAATTGGACCCAGTCACATTTGTACATTACCCCTCTTCAATACCAAACCTAGAACATATGGGGTACTTAGTTGACTAAGTTGAAATAATAAGTCTTCTTGTAACGAGCATATCCGTCATAAGCTTGAGACAGATCAAATACTACCCATATAGGTAGATAGGACAAACAGATTGATACTCCCTAGACACTCTGCTTTTGTCTTATCTACGCCCGTCACAATTGAGAATTTGTGAAGTTGAAAAATTGAAATACATCAAAGTTCAAAAAAAAGTTTTTGAGATCGTAAAATGTTATTTAACGCAAGCAAAATCACTTTCAAATGTAAGTTGAATTATGTAGTTTGTGCGATTTTTTAAGAAAATATATACTTTAGGTTGAATTTGACTTGTGGTTAACATTGTGGAAGTCAACAGGTGTAACTAATGCTAAAATAAATCAGTAATAAATTGAGTAAAGTGGATTATTAATCTCATGAATTGTAAGTCGATCAAAAATATACTCCGTATTTATTAAGGTTAATAAATTATTGGGATGGAAAAGTAGTGTACCAACATCCATATTTCAACATCAAGAAGAAAATAGGCTAACCAAGAATAAATAAAATTGTAATGATATAACTTGGGTCAAAACTCAAAATCAAAACCTTTCATAATGAATCTCAAATAAATAATAGGAAGTCTTGTTTAAGAGGGGTACTATTCATTTAAGTTTAAAATAGGTTAAATACTACTTGTATCACATAGTGGTAATAAAGACAAACTTTTGGCATTTACTAGGCAATTAATGGAGTAATTTAATATATATTTAACTCGTCTTAAGCTTAAGACGAATAGTACCCGTCTTAAATGAGGATTTGTACTTACATAATAATTCATGTGGTTTAGATATTCTTGCACTAAAATCACAACTAAAATTTGAGAAGGGAGCATCAGTAACTCGGGAAGTTTTTTAACACTTGATTTCCATGCCAATCATAGGAATTAATAATTCTTTTACTACTACAGGAAAAGCTAAAAGAAAGATGGAAATTGTTAATTATTGTCACCCACTCGTGCGGGTGGTCCAACGTAGTGGCAGACCAATGATTGCGAATTGCAAGCATTTTTGTCCTCTTTTTTTTCTTTGAGTGGTATGCAACCAATTCTAGTCAGTGGGAGTTTTACCTTTTACTCAGAGGTTATTAACGGTTTCACTGAAAAAAAATTTACAGTTTACTACGGGGTTATTAATGGTGATTGGTTTCTCACTGAGCTCTAGATGAGGGTGGTAATGGTCGTGTGCCTAATAAAAAGAACGGCCTTATTTAAGCTAAATATAAAATTTTCTAGTGAGCAGTTTAACAAAAATAAGTTGCGCAATTAAATATAAATGAATTACTTCACAAATTTTATTAAATTACTTTTATATTTCAAAATCTTGAAATGATAAAAATAAGTACAAAGCATTAATTTAGTGAGTATCAAGCTACAACGAGTCTAATAAGCCATGGACGACCATACTTAACCCATAATTGTTCCAAAAACTGACATGACGTAAAATTAAGTCGTGTTCAACCGAGCTCGCTCAGCGACTCGTGGCCCAACTACCAGCTACCACCCATATTTTTAGTGTAATACGGATAGTACATGAGAATATGTTACTCCATAGTAGAGTACCAAAATAACAACCCTATTTTAAAATTTATGATCCTCAATGAGATTTAAATTCCTCCAACTTAGCTTCTTTGCATGGGAAGCTTTATCACGACCACGTGTTATGATCGCAAGAGAGTGACTTGGTTGAAAGGAAGCAAAATGAAGGGAATTTATTACCCAACAAACACTTGTATGCCTTCTTACTTTAAAGATGGATCTTCTAAGATCCGCTCCTTTACAACCCGATTTGATTAGACCTTCCATCTCCCTTTTAAAAGAACATACATTATTGTATCCAAATTATTAGAGAATATGTCAATGCCTCTATGGGGTGTGTAGTGAATTAAGCAAACTTAAAGTTTTGTGATGACGCATCCCCACGCCCAATTTTTACTCTCTTGCCACATTTATTTATTTCAGTTCCATAAATGTCTTCTTCTTTAGGCCAAAAGCTATATAAAAAAACATTATCAAGTTGGAGCTCGAATCTATACTAGGAGCAATTCAACTTAAAGCATGTCACAAAGGATTTTGGGGTTATTTTAATTGTAAAAATATTGTCCCGTCTTATAAACTAGAACTACCACCACAATTTATATACTCGTATTTAGGAAGAACATAAATCTAGAGTGGATAAAAACCCAAATAACCCGTTAAAATAATGAAGCAATAAGCATAATAGAAGGCATTTACATGGTGAAAATAACAGTAGCGTTTATATTTGTAGTACCGCGCTCTTCATTTATTTCATTTTCGTAGATTTAAAATTTTCCTAGTATATTTTGAACAACCGTAAAAGAAATGAAGACAGGGAGTTCTTAATCCAAGTACTTAATCCTATTAAGGAAGGACATCAACAAAAGCAACCATAAACTACTCCTACAATATACAGGCCCTAGTCTCGCACTTTTACAATAACACAGATAATCAATGGTCAAAGTGGTACCAGGCTATCAAGTCAAGACCATTGATAAGAGAGCCTAAAACAAAGCTAGAGCTGCATTAAAAGAAACCAGGTTTCACTCAATTAATACTATGTTCACAAAAATATGGCAACGTTTCACACCTTTTCTTCTGCACGTCTGCGAGGACAAATGGAAAAGATACCAGGGAAGGGACCAGGGCTATTTTCATGTTTTCATTACGGGTTTCAATGGCGGAGTCGGGGAGGGCTAGCAGGGACGCTAGCCTACGTTAAAGGGTAGAAATTTTAAAGTCTTTAATATAATTTTTGAACAATTTACAAGTTTGTCTTATACTATTATCCGTTCGCTCCCGCTATAACTTTTTTCTCACGCTAAGCTCAAATCTTGGCTCTTTTACTAATTGGTTTCTCATTGTGGTACATCAAAGCATGGAAGGGACTTGTTCAAGTAGAATACTTTTCTTTAATAATTTAGTAGGAAAAGCAACCTTAACAAAACTTTGTATTCTATGTACCAAAAAAAAAAAAAAAACTTTGTATTCTTAATTCAAGTTATTTAAATAAAGCTATTAGAATAACTAGGTAAAGAGAGTGTACTCATTTTTTTTGGTAAAAACGAACTCCTATTTGAAAGTCTAAAAAATCATGTTAGGTACTCCCTAATTCACTATATATCATTTCTTCCCGAACTTATCTCTTATAATTTGTACAGAAATTCATCATTTTCTTATTCATTTAAGAAAACGGTCCACCTCTCACATCTACGTTCCTCCCCCATCCTCACTCAAAATACCACTAAATCCATGGCGAAGATCACTCAAGCCATCCCCTCCCATCCGTACAATTGAACGGTATGTGGAGTAAATTTCTCTTAAAACTTGGTAGAGTTATTAAATTGAGAAATTGTTTCTAGTGTGACCAAGTTGGACAAAGAGAGCACGTAAGTGAGAAGGTTAAAAAGAATAGAAAGAGACGAAAGGTGCAACCCATTCCACGCACACGCTGCCATCAACAATTGAAGAAGCCCCATAAGAATAAGAATGATGATAAGCGTCGCAATCAAGTCTCCCTTCTCCCCAAAAATAAGGACAGCTCTTCAAACTCAAATTCATTGCGCACGCACGAACGCACGCACTCATCTACTGTTCTACTACTCCCGTCCCTTCACAGTCCAGCCGCACACTTTTCCAACCCCACGCTCACCTACCTCAACAGATTGCCCTTCATTTAATTATACGCTCAATCCCATGCTCTCCAGATTCACACATCACAACTCACAATGTCACATTTCTTCATTTATTATCTTGTACCTAACCATCTTTCTTTTGCATTGTTTTCTTACAAATCTACAAGCTACGGAGACATTTTATAAATACAATCCAAAATACGACAAGTGCACGATTTAATAATACTTGTTTCAAGGTAACAATAACATAGTGGGACAAGTGAGTGGTATATGCTAATAGCTACGAAGTAAAAAAACTAGGAAAAAGATAAAACGTAATCTAGAAGATGGTGTTATACTCCTATAAAATAGGAGGTATTTCAAAGAGAGATGATGTATAACATTTTCATAGGTATTTAAAGTAGATTATTGTACGATATTAAAACGAACTTGTCTGATGTTATACAATATTTCCATTATTTGTTTTTCCTCCCCTTTTCCGTGCATATTGCCTCATGGAATTGTACTAATCTTAATAATGTATTAATGTTTTAGTGTTATGCATATATGGAAAAAAAATACTCCCTTTTAGTTAATCATTTCTTCCCTTTTTTCTTTTTTGAAATGTTATATGTGATTTAAATTTAATTGCATGTAGGGTAGAGTGTTTTGTGTGGTCTAATATTAATTTCTTATTTTTTGTGCAAAGTAAAAGGGGGGAGAAATAAGTGACTAGAAGGAAGTACTGGTTAACATTGATTATGAGTTGAGTGTAACGAGGAATTGTTATCATCTCTAAATATATTCAAATTATTCTAATGCTAGGTGATTGGAAAAAAAAAACACTGGAACAATGGATCTTACTAGAAGATCTAAAAGTCATTGTATCATGGTTAGCTAGGTGTAAATGCATGTATAGGATAAATTCACAATCATCCAGAGAGAACGAGCATATCTTAATCGAGTACTATATGGTGGTCATGGCGGCTTCACCAATGAACAATACATTTTGTTTCTTTTGATCCTTGGCGGAATGTTATACACGTATTTTAGAATATAAGATGACTAGAGAAGATGTAGTGATTGATTACCCAACGGTGCCTATAATTAGAATGTTGTGGTCATACTTTCAAGCATTAATGACCATTATTATAAGATTTGAAGAATCTTCCAAAAGTCAAAACTTTAAAAAAAAAAAAAAAAAATGGGGCAACAAGAGCCTAAAAAAGGTATAGGTTCTAATCAAGTAGAACGAAATTTGGTTTTGGTTCAAATAACTAGAAAAGACAAAAATGAAATACATATTGAGACAAATCCATGAAAATCTATATACCAATAGTCAAAAGTAACTCAAACCTAAGGAAATTAATAAAAGAATTGTCAAGAATAATTCAAAATTGAGTATTGTGTTCAAGTTTGAGATTCAAAATAAGCATATTGTATTTTTTTTTTAAAGTGTCTTTGATATGATTTGAATCAAATGTCTTTTATTGGTCACGTAAAAGACTTGTGTGAAAAATTTATATAGAATTAGACTTTACCACCATTTGACCTAACTTACTCGCTTTATAATAGTCATGTGTCTTAAATTTGAGTCATAATGCTCATGACTTATGACATATTCAACACTTAAATACGTACTTGCCAGTATCCAAGTCCTGTAAAATTATATAATGTACTATCCACATATACCACAAAAGGTACCTAGAAGCTATATCAAATCAAGATAAGAATAGGAGTCATGCAACTAAAGTCGATCTAAACACTCAAACAAAGGATCAACAAGGTTACTAAAGCAAGCCAAATAGCACAGCAATCAGCATGCATGCTTCCTCAAATTCGTGATAGAGGTCCCTGTCAAGGGAAGCACTTAAATGGACCAAAGCAACAAAAACATCATTTAAGAGGCACCGCACTGGGTGTCCTCTCAACCCAACAAAGGCCTACAAATATTGACAGAGAGTCAAAAAAGAGGCTTTTAGACTTCAATCAATCCAAATTCACAAGTAGTATACCATGCAATTCATGCTTGTATTCCCATATTTAAACAAGTAATGTAGGCGGAAATGATATGATGGTTGAAGTAAGACAACAGCTTAAGCATACAAAGAAAGAAAGAGAGGATAAAAAGCAAACCTTTTTCAAACTGGGACATAAGAACTTGATTGTTTTGGCTCACGCACTAGCTTTTGCTTTCGGCTACGTCCCAACTGAACCACCGGTCCCCACCTAATGCTGGACGTTTCGGGTTCGTCGTGAGAACTGCAGGCAAAAATGCAACATCATAATCATATCAAGTCTATCAACATACTTAATTAAACAAATCATATTCTTCAAAATGGGTGCTTAAACTATAACAGAAAGTGGCAAGTAAAATGATTAAAGATTAATTTTACTTAGTGGCAGTTTGTATTAGTTTTCCGAAAATTTCGGCCTTTTGAGCTTTACATTAGCAAAGGTGTTGCTTTGTCCTATCATTAACGGGAAGAGCTGGCTACTCAACCGTTGACAAGTAGGCCGCCAAACTTAAAATAAGGTATATGAAAGAATCATGAGCTGCTCTAGACACTAGAACGTAGGGTGGATAAGTATCATATAACTAATGAGAAGATTAATACATTACAGTAGATAGAGTCATGCGTCATAGTTGGTAAAACATGTTTCCTTCAGAAACGACAAATCTATTACTTAAAAATCAAAGGGTAATACTTAAACTGCCAGCTTCAGAAAGTATTATTTAGTCATGACTAATGAGAGGGTTGCATCTATTGAGTGTTCACCGTGAAATTATTACTATAATTAGTATGGTTTAATTTTGCTACACAAAGTATTAGGTTTCATCTTCAATGGTATCTATTAAAGCTAAGCTTCAGCAGTGCCTCCAACAATTACATTACCGAACTCTCAAAAAGTTAAATACTCCCTCTCATGAAAGAACAATAAAATGGTAAAACGACTTCCCTTCCAAATTGGCAACAATTTGATGATGACTTCAAACAAGACCAGGAATGGGATTTATCATTATGACTTAATGTCCAAAATATCTTCTTCTTCTCTTACGACTAAGCCAAGACTTTTAGGAAAACTGTATCACTTCTTAGCCTTAGACCACACAAGTAGAGCACATATGTGAAGAGGGAAGGGGGAGGGGGGATAATAACTGTATAAATGGCAAAGAGTGATAGTATATCATAACAAGGAGTCAAGGTACAACACATAATTATCCATATCAACTAAATACCTGCTGTATTGATCAAATATTGGTTAACTATCGCCTATATTTGTAAGTCCTTTACTTGATAGCCGACACAATATGTAATAGTCGATGTTTGATACGGAGTACAACTTTTATTGTACAAAATATGGAATACTACCAATATAGAATCAAAGTGAACTTATTTCAGAATGATTTCATCTGGAAACAAAAGGACACAGTAAATAATGGTTAAAATTGAAAAGAATATGGTGCACGAGCTGCTGTCTTGTCTGAATTATGTTTGATGGACATCTTCATACATAATGACAATTATGTCTATTGTGTGCCCCCAATTTCGCCAGTTATCATAACTCTTACTAGTGGACATCTTCATACAACGTTTGATGTAAATTACAAAATCAACCCTTGACTAGAAGAGGGTGTTGATGTTAAATGGAAAACTGGAGAACGACAAAAAAACAGAACTTCCGTACAGAGAAATCTGCAAAGTGGAGGTTCACTGTGCACCAAAGGTGTGGACGCAAAAACACCAATCAATGCCTCCCTTCGTCCATATAACCACTGTTGTGTTACAGCCGGCTATGGCGATGCTGAATGCAAAGGCAGAGAAAGGAAAATGGGCATTAATCGACCAGTAACTTTACCTAAAAAGTATACAAATCCTGGAGTTGTGGTAATAAAAATAAGGTGAGTAATCTCCAAGAGATTAAATGGCCTCAACATTTCAGAGACTTCAAAGTAGCCAACATGGACCAGACTGTGTAATACTACCATAATCAAGGTGTAAAATAGCACATTAAGGGTGTGTTTGGATTGGGTGATTTGGAGAGAAAAGAAAAGGAGGGAGAGTAGGGGATTTAACATCCCTTGTTTGTATAGCAAATGGGGGTGGAGGGAAATGGCGGGGGAGAGATTTGGAGGGATCCAATTTCCCTCCTCCAAGCCTAACTAAAATCTTTCCATAATAGGCAATATTTGAAAGGAAATTGTATCCAAACACCCACAACCCATTCCCCCTCCCCTTCTCTTCTCTCCCTTTTCCTTCCCTCCTTTCCCCTCCCCTCCCTTTCCCTCCACTTTTGCTATCCAAACACACCCTTAAAGGATTTGTGACGACAGTAGGTGTACAAAATAGCAACATCATACAATTTGTGATCATAGGCACTCCTCCTCTCCATCATAATATTGGCTATCTTGTGATTGAAGTACAGACCTTCCTAGCCTACAGGCTGTATTGTCTATTTGCAGAAAAACTTGTGAAAGAACCTTAACTAAATACGGGATCCTCTATCTCACGTATATTATACTCCGTACTTATTTGACATTAGTGACCAAATAATGACAACTTTGAAAGATATTCACAGAAAAAAGAACTGCTGCAATTTTTTAGAAATACAACAAAAGCAAAGCCTTAGACTCGGCATAATTTGGGGTTAACTAACATGAATCATCGCCCGCCATTAAGGCTTGAATCTATCAATATAGGCAAGGGTAAACAAACAAAAAAATAACATGAGAGCCTTAATCCCAAAATGATTTGGGGTCACATGAATCATCCTTTAAAACTGTCAAAGATATAGAAAGAGAAGAGTAAAAAGCAATTGAGAGGTGAAACATAATACAAAAGTCAAGTCAAGCTTATAGGTATAAAAATCAAATAATCCATTTCTTTTATAAAAACTTAGATATAAAATACAAGTTAATAAAAATAATTTTGAACAATATAAGGAAACACTAATGTTTGAAAAAAAATCATAAAAATAAACAAAACATGATTAATATGGATATATCATATCTAAAAAAATGGACGGAATCGTTTAAATAAATGCTAAAAAACCAAGTAAAAAAGTAAACTCGATCATCCGTATGTATCATTTCCCTCCATAATGTCCTCTCTATCACCATACACTCTTCAAGAAATCACATTATTTTTTTCGTCTTTCGAGATTCCTAACTAGCGCATTCATAGGTCTCTTTCTCACATGGGTAAACCATCTTAGCTGGTTCTCCATCATCTTATCCTCTATTAGCGCCACTCTCACCTTTTCCCTAATTAGTACGTTTTTAAGTTGATATTCCCCTGTAAGGCAACAAACCCAAGTCCACATACGTATCTCCGTCACATTCATCTTCCTCTTCTGAAAGTGACAATGTATAACAGTATAAATGAACCAAAATTAAAGCATGTAGGTTAGGAAGGTCTGTAAAATGGCAAAAAAGTAAGTGAAGATCTAAAACACAAACTACTTCACAACATGAATTCTCTCTCCACAATGTCTTCTTCATCGGCATACTCTTAAGTAATCCCCGAAAATATTCTTATCACTTTCAATCACTCATATTCATATCCAAGTCTGTTTCGATGTTTTCATTCACCTAATAATATTATTCATTCCCCATTTCTAAGTCCATCACACATGTCAAACCACCTTAAATGGCTTTCCCTTATCTTAATTCTTATCTTACCTTAAATTGACGCATCTCGGACCACCTCATTCCTAAACCTATCATATCCTTTCTTGTATGGCAACAAATGCAGCACACCATACGCCTTTCAGCTACCTTCATTTTTTGCAAATGTTCATGTTTTACCACCCAACAATGAGTATAATACAAGAATCCAAGCCTAATCGTCATGCAATAGAGTTTACCCTTTAACCTATAAGTCACACACGGATCACACCAAAATCATGTGGCATTTTTCCACTTCAACCATCCTACTTTGATTTTATAGGTCACATCTTCATTCAGTTCTCCATTCCATTACATTATTGGATAATAGATCCTACATACCTAAATAATGTTGGAACCGTGAACTATCACCCCATCAAAACTAACTAAACGTGCCTCCCTTCCCCCATTTCAACTAAATATACACTTCAAATGTTCTGTCTATGTTTTACCCAGTGTAAAGCCACGAGATTCTAACGTCTATCTGCAAAGTTCCAACTTCCTTTTAACTCCATCATTTGTTTCATCATTCATTAAAAATATCGTCAACAAACATCATGCGCTATAAAACCTATTAATTTCTCACAAGTAGGAACATCTCGAACAACCTTATCTAATCGTCCTAAAATTCAAGTTAATAAATGTATCCAACCCCAATATGTGGCGCACATTCACTAATGACCGTTACTACCTCAACCTCTACCACAAGCTATATACTCATAACCTTATTATTCTACCACATCATCAATAAACTCCTTGATGCGTGCCTTATTTATGCGTTTATTCACTTGTTTTGGCACGCATTTCTATGGATTTATTTGATTATTTTACTAGATTTCCTCCCGCATTCGCTGCTTTGGTATGTTTCATATCTTTTGCAGATTTGAAGCTCATTTATGCATTTACGATCCAAAATTCGTCAAGTAATGGAGCAAGAAAGAGTTTGGAAGAATTCAGACGAGCACGAACGGAGTTTATACATGTTGTCTAATGACAAGTTCTCTTGTCTAGTGACATACTACAACTTGTTTACCGAAGCACCTCCCTTGTCAACTAACATCTCCACCGGTTTGGTAGACACAGTACGTACAACAAAAGGCATCTAAGCAAGGTGTCGGCCGACTTAATCCTGCAAGTCACCTGACTTCATCCTGCAAGTCACCTGACTTCATCCTGCAAGTCTCCTGACTTCAAGCTGCATGTCACCCGACTTCAGTCTCATGTCACTCGATATGAACGATTGCAGTCACGTTCTCCTGAAGTTACTTATTTTATTTCTTATTTTTGGGCTTAGACTATATAAGCTTTGTAAACTACATTATTAGGGCATCTGGTTTGGCATAAAAAAACATCATTATGTAGAAACTTTCTCTGCACTTTTAGATCTAGAATATATTCCTCTTGTTCTCATACTCGATTATTATTCCGGTAATTCAATTTAATCTTTCCCTTTCTCTTTTATTCATCTTTACTAGCTTCTTTATTTATTTTATCTTGTTATTTCCTTTAGTTAATTTTAGTTTATGTTCATTTCTCTTTTAGTTAGTTTCATTATGAATTCTTATTATTTCACATCTATTTCAATTGTTATCATTATTATAGACATGAGTAGCTAAATCTCATTCTAGAATTTAGGGAATCCATGGAAAGTTAAGGGTTGCTAATTAGGTGATTAGGTTAATTTATCTTATTATTTTATATTGTTAATTGTAACATTTAATTTACGAGTAATTGATTAAAGGCCACAATTGATTATTTGGTTTGATAAATCCAGACCTAAAACCGAAAGACTGGTGAGGATTAGACCTGTTGTAAACAATAGAGTGCCCTAGTAAGTTGTGAGAGTCCGCTAGAACATTTTAAAGCGAATAACGATCCGAGAGGACCTTTTCACTGCCTTTTTTACCGGTAATTGAGACTGACGTATGACCCAAACTTTGACCCGCGACAATCCATGGTGAACCTACGATCCTAGTCTTCTGTCCTTATATTTTCACAACTTAATTTCTCTCTTTTAATCCTTCTATTTTAATTGTCTTAGTTATTATTCAAACAAACAAAACCCCCCATTGGTTACATAGCAGACTTGAATTAGCAAATAGATTATTATCTGTCTCCCAGTGGATACGATCCCGACTTCCCTAACTATTTTAGTTAGAATATAGTTGGTTATTTTTGATAGGGTTGCGACAGCTCATCACCCTTTCATTCCTAACAGGTTATATTGTCATCGAACTTTCAAAAAAAAAAAACCAATTATCGGCAGCATTCATTTTTCCCTGACTTGTTTTCAAATCTGTCCATGAAAACCGAACAATCTTGTGCGAATCTTTATTTTTCTTCGAATGACTTCAAGTACTTATCGCAAGCTAGAGTATCCAATTTCCGAGATGAAACTTTTTTATAATCAAGTAAAAGTATTTCGAATTATATTCCAATACTAAGCTTTCAACATGTGGAAAATAAGAATCATTCAAAGAAAGTACTTTACTTAGCTCAGCTTAAAATGTCCTTGGTTTCAAATTCGACTTTCATTTACAACTTCCGGGGACGAAAATTTTCTAAGGGGCCATTATTGCAACACCCCGTAATAAACTACATTTAATTAATTTGATTTAATTATATTTAAAACTACTTTTCGAATACATAAAACTGTTTTCATCTCAAATTCATCCTAATTTAAGTCTATAAATATATTTTACAAACTAATTTATTCATTTCCTTACAATTAAAAACTCGTCTTAAATAAAAACCCGGTAACAATTGTTACTATTCACAAGTAGAAATGCCATTCACCTATTTCACTTTCACCTTGTACCACACATTTGCACACCCGTGATTTCCCTTCTGCTTTCACCCCCTCCGCATATATGTTTTTCCCTCCCGTGTATGGTTTTGTCACTATGACTTCACACCTTCACATGTCCTACTATACATTAACATGCCTTCTATTCGTCTTTCCCTCCTACGCGTAGTCTTACCACTATATATCTTCACATGTGTTTGTGTGGAAACAAGCACAGTACCTTAAGGTACCATGGAGGTCGTAACTACCCTCCTACACTTTGTGATCTACCCTTTAATGCAAGGGTTTAAGCCACAGTTGTAGATACGTGATCTAAAAACAAGCGCTAAATTAATTATATTAATTTAGCTCTCAAAAGAATGAATGATTTGATTCTTGAACTAAACACAAAACTTTCCAACGATACTTATATAACATGAAAATGTCGAT
>JAOWBH010149801.1:0-12285 GCA_028566215.1 Silene coronaria | reverse complement strand
GACGGATACTTCCCGTCACAAGTAAGAATTTGTGTATCTAATATCTATCCTAAATTGACCTACATATCTTTAGTGACCCATTATCTTTGGAAATGTTGGCTAAAGAACTAAAGAAGAGAAACATGGAGCGTGGGTATGGGCCATATATATAACATGGTGTTTGTGTTTTTTCATCTTTGTGCATGTTCATGGAATCTCATCAAAGAGTCAACGCCTTCATTAGTGGATCTTCAGGCCCAATTAATTCTTCCAATTCAGAAATAACCCATCAACTAGGGCTTCATCTTTTTGGTTTTACAAAAGTTGGTTAAAAAGCCCAATAATGAAAATGAGATGGCTACTAGCTTAGAGTATCAATATCGACAGTTGGGCAATCTCTTTCGGGATACTGAAAGCAATTTATTGGGTATCAAGTTTGACATTTTCATTCGCAAGAGTCTAGAATCGAATTTATGACCATTTTTTAAGAGATGAGAGCCCTTATCACCCACACCAGCCAATTTTGATTGCTACTGGCTTAGATGTAGCCACTGATGTGGCCATACACCCTTCCATAAATGCCTTATTCAATAACATCAAATATCCCTTAAGACGGTACGATCATAAATTCTAAACCCTACATCTTTTATTTTAAAATGTAATTATATAATTGAATACAATATAACATAGTATAAGTAAATGAGGCATTGAATACATTTTAAAAAAAAACTATAAATAAAACAGTAAAGCCGAATCACAACTATAATTGGTAAAATATTATAAAAACAAATCCTTCATAACCCCCGCGTTAGAGATAGATGTGTGCACGTGGGCAGTTGAGCTGACACAGTCCAAGGGCCATATCAGCACGACATGGGATTGCCACGGCCCATAGCACAGACACGACACAACCCATTTAAGTCTGAATTGACTAATTTACTTGGGTCGCTCCAATCACAACACGCCGCGCCATGAACCACATTTTTAGTTCACATGCACGACACGGTGCGCTGTGGGCCGTGCCATCTTTTCTCCTAGCACGGTAGCCCGCCCAGAGGCACAGCCCGTTTGATAAAATAGTAACTTTGGGCCGTTTATTAGTAATAGGATCCGTTTTACATAATATACTAACCGCCTTACGAAACAAAGCGAACAACACGCAGTTCACTTTTCCGACGCCATTGTTGTAAGCTCTTCTCCTCTTTCATGGCTTCTGCTTATATTTACCGCCATACTTTATCTAATTATCACTGCAATTGATTAAATTTCTTGCTAATTCATTGATTCTTTCGGTATAATTTTATTCTTGTTTTTCTGTTCTTTGGAGTTAATTGATTTATATTCATGTTTATGGAGCGATTAATTAGGTATACAAATTAGTGATTTAAGTAGAATTATTAATTCGGATTAGTGCGGTTTCGGTCTCTAATTTTGCGTAAATCAGCGTTACTAACGACGATTTATTAGGGCTAATCCGTTTGATTTCTGTACATGTTTGCGGTGTGATTAGGTACACAATTTAGTGATTTAGTAGAATTGGTGGTGTGTGTTAGGGCTGTTTTGCTCTCTAATTTTGCGTATATCAGCGTTATTGGCGATGATTTATTAGGGCCAATTCGTTTGATTTCTGTACATGTTTACAGTGTGATTAGGTACACAAATTGGTGATTTATTAGAATTGTTAGTGTGTATTAGGGCTGTTTTGCTCTCTAATTTTGCGTAAATCAGCTTTATTAGTGATGTTTTATTAGGGCCAATTCGTTTGATTTCTGTACATGTTTACGGTGTGATTAGGTACACAATTTAGTGATTTAGTAGAATTGTTAGTGTGTATTAGGGCTGTTTTGTTCTCTAATTTTGCGTAAACCAGCGTTATTAGCGATGATTTATTAGGGCCAATTCCTTGCACAAACACTCTTCAAAGAACATTCTTAGTTAAGTTTTGATATAAATGTCTTTAATATTAGTAATTTTTAAATATAGCAAATTTTTCCGAATAAAAGGCGGTAGATTATAATTTTTCCTTATAAATGGTGCAAAAATGTACTCTTTAACCACAGGAACTTATATGAGACGGTTGTAGATAAGGACGTGAGCTAGTTTCACTTGCAAAACTGTATAGTATAATTCTAGTTGAGTGCATTTCAGTCATTTTAATACATTATTGGATACCTGAACATTTGAGCAACAGTCTTGAACGCAAAGATTGTCAGTGGGGTGTTGAGGCTTCAGCTAGTTTGTGATGGATTGTGTGTATCAAGATGACAAGATTGTGAGAGACTCGAGTTTGATTAGGGTTTGGGTTCCTTACTGTAATGACAGTAAGGAATCGGTATTTAGTATTCGTTGAGGTTGAATTGATTGACCTACTATACATGGAGTATATAGTTGGAGGACTAGGGAGATTTGCATTATAAGAATTTATAAATGCTCACTAGGAAGATGTGCAACTGAGTCATAATTGAGTACACTAGAGAGTCTGGTGGTCGGGGTCAGTAGACTCGGTAAGACAAAATTGTGTACTAACGTTGCTGAAAATAAAGGAACAACTGGTATGTTTTGTTGTTGGTAAATATGGAATACATCTTCTTTTGATGGATTCATTTTCCCTTCTTTAAGACATACGAAAGTTCCTCTAAAATAGAAAGGATTTGGAAGAAAAACTCATTCGCCCTATTTTGGTCCTCCCCTCCCTTCCCCTCCTCTCTTCTTCCCTCCTCAAAAGTTATCGAAGCACACTCTTAGTCAATGTCTGCAGGTCGTGTATGTTTTACCCTTTTAGGAAAGTAGCTTTAGGTGGGATACACATTTAATTTAGTTGACGTTCAATTGAGAACATGAAATGGAAATTTAGGGAATGCAGGAGAACAATCACAAGTAGGGACTTTAAAAGTATACATTGTGTTAGCAAGGGAGAAAAAGCTGATGGATTGGTTAGATATGATTTGCGTGTCCATTTTATGGAAGGCGAAAATTTGTGAACCTGGAATCCAAAAACTATTGGATTTTGTATTGCTCCTTCGGAGTTGTCTAGTGCAGTGTAATAGGCTAATAATGGCTGATACTCTCATACATGTGTAGTTGTAGCCTACTTTTATTTTAAAAGGTGATTCAAAAGGCTGCCTTACCAATGGAGGATTGAGGAATTGTATTTGATAGTAAATGTGCTAGGAGCCTACAGCCACCTAAAAGAAAGAAAAGCTACTGTTCTTTGGAAGGAACCACAAATACATTTTCGTGGTCTCAAAGCTAAGGAAGGAGGGTTAGATGTACGCGACCTTACCTCGATGTAGAAAACCCAAAGATGCTTTTTTTAGTTTGGGTGAAGAATTGCATCAAGGGAGCTCACACTTCACAATATAAAAGTGCTCTGTAGAGAAGAAGCATATTTGGATATAATTTAAAGAAAGCGTCACATGTCTCCTTCTTCATGGCACTACTGTGTGTTAATCAGAATTCTGTGGTCATAAACTCATGATGGCCTCTCTAGAGTCTAAATTTTATGGTGTGTGCTGTTATCAATGTTATGGTAGAATGTGTGTCCGTCTTCTCCTCTTCAGGAAAAAGAAGATGAGGCCTCCTTGCAAATGGAAAACAAGCAATGCTGGCTAAACCAGATTCCAAGACATCTTGCTTGATTTGAAGTTGGGTGGGGATGTGGAGGAAGTCTGTGACAGGGACTATTAAGAGTTGTGGCCCATCATTGTCGGACCATACCATTCTGGCATTCTCCACTACACTGATGATAGTGATTAGCAAACTATGTGTTTTTCTGAACAATACGCAAAACAAAATTCTAAACCTCTATGGCTATCTGGTTACTGGACTGCAAGCAGAAGCTGTGTTTTTTCTCCCCTGAGTCTTAGCTGCTAGAAACCGGATGTTCGCTTGCTCTGACTATAGTAACTCTTTCATAGGGGCTTGCTCTCTTCTTGCGTGTGAGATTTAGGTAAAGAGAATATGACTAGTAAAAAGTTGCTTCTAATAATTGGTATCTGTATTTGGGTCATTTTGAAATCAAAATTAGACTGTTGGTATGGAGTATTTTTCTGCCCACCTTCTTAAGCAATTTGACCTCTCCATTAAAAATTTATGTAACTGGTTTTAAGTTTTACTTGTAGTTCTGTACTTCTGTATTGTACCTTGCTCATAATACTGAATCTCGGTTCAGTTATGGTCTGAGTATCAGCTGTTGCGGTCTAATCTTAGCAAATGTCGTCACCTTTGCCTCAAAAATCAAAATGCTGTAAAATGCCATGATTTTGCTAACAATAACCCTTTTTAGTGCATGATGTGATCCAGATACATCTTCAGCCTTCAGGTGATCAGGTCATTGATGAGACGAGAAGCTGATACCTAAGAAATCAGAAATGTGATTATCTACTACTTCAGGCAATCATCTTTCGTCTATTCATCCGTCTTGTATCATCCATTCTATCTCATGTGGCATCTTCTATGTTGATTGTCTGTCTTACCTCTTAAAAAAAAATTCAACATTAGAATTAGTCTTCTAAGCATATCTAGTTATCTACGCAAAATCCCCATACCATTATCTTAATTTTCCTTCAATTCCAAGCAAAAAACTGCAATATCCATTGCAGATTACTCAAGCCACCATCAGCATTTTTCACCCAAAACAGTTATTTAAGTCACCTGCACCAGTCCATTTTAAGAGCTACTGAACAAGTTGAGCTAACAATTAAGTACCTTCAGGAATCTAAACTTTCAGATTGCCGTTTGCAGGAATTGGTTAGACCCATAGTCCAATACCCAAGATTAGTACTGCTAGTCTGGAAATCACTATAAAGACTGAAATTCAACTCTCACAAACCATAGTTTTGTAAGCCTTTGAGTAGTGCTAATCATGACATGGGCTCAAAATCTGCCAGCATCAAAACAGCAATCCTTGCCCTTGTGACTCCCCATGGTTTTGAATTGTCGTATCAGTCACAGTGGTGGTAGCATCATAAGGTACGATCTATCGCACCTTGTTTATTTATTTATTTTTGGATGCAATTTTCATCTTGTTTCATTCGGAAACAACTGATTTGTGTTGCTAACACCAGCTTTGTACATCCGATGCGCCCCCTACCTCGCAATTTGCGGGTGACCTTGAGGCACTGGGAAATGTTGTTGTATTCGTGGTATCATTGTATTGGTCATGCAAGCCATTACTGGCTTTATTGGTCAAATATTAGCTGGCATTGGATGACTATTTACATCTTAAGAGTAAAATGTACGCTTTGAGCACTCTTAGGCCCCAACCTCTATGAGGCACATGAACCATTTGCTGTGCTAAAACTGCTATGTGATTTCCGTATTTTCCCCTCTAGTTTTTTTATTCCTTCTTTCCTTTTTCTCATTGTCTTTATCTTAGTGGTAAATGTTAGCCCTCTTTACAAGCTAAAAACGAGTATTACTTTGCGTTATTCTATTCTAATATAGAAATCTGCTGCAAAAATGGTGCCTTGCGCCTCGTTGTCACGGGACCTCATGGGGATGGTGAGCGTGCGGCTTTGAACTAAGTTTTACATCAAAGAAAATATCAGTATAGTCCTACAGATTGGTAGTTAAAACTTTGCTTATAGTAAGTTATAACAGATAGCCGTCTCATCTTCTGATATTGGTGAACTAATATCCACAGATCCCTGGATTTTGGACTGTGGCTTTGCCAATCAGCTTGGCCCCTGAGCGTCAAAGACTGAAGATTTTGTATGATATTCTCATGGTTTAGAAACTGAAGAAAACTATGGTACACGACATGCTAGCACCTCATCTGGCAATACCCTCTGTAATTTAACTTAAGGTCAGTTCTGTGCTATCCTATATTGTTATGGTGCTTAGTAGGAGTACTTGGCTAGACTGGGGTCATGGCTAAAAACTTAAGGTTTTATTTTCTTTGGGGTAAAGTGGTGGTATGGCAGGTAAGACGAAGGTGTTTTGAGTGAATTTTCCGAGGCCTTATAAAGTTGGAATCATTTTACTGTATCACCAACTCTCCATCTAATGGTACCTATTCTTACTGTATCATCTAGCAAATTCCTGCTAGAGTATTTGGTTTTAAGTGAAGTGCCCAAGTGTCATAACTATATCTAAGCATGAAAGTGATAGGCACATATTGCTGGACATTAAGTCATTAACAAGTCCGAAGTTTCATTCATTCATTTTCTCCCCCCATTTATGGGTTTGCGAATGTAACGAGAGAGAGCATAACTAGTTCTCTTCTGGGATAAATTTTGCAGTCCTCAGTCGATTAGACTCCTGGAGACAACTAAGTCAGTGTTCAGATGATGACGAGTTTCATTTTATATTCAGTACTGGAAGTAAGAGATTGCTCAAAGCCCCTTGCTTGATGTAAATTTCCGAATGCTAGATATCTAATTCTCAACCTAGATTACATACGAGCTGTCAGTCCCTAAGGGTTATCAATGTTACGAAGCAAACTTATATGGAACTGGCGCATATGTGACTAACACTTAACTATATAGCCAAATAAGGAGCGTGTAATTTTTAAGTTGATTCGACATGTTAGATGATGGTGACTCTGCATGTTAGATGGTCTCATATAGGACTTCAGTTTTACAAATATGGCAAGGGATTGGAAACAAGATGGAGTTTGAAGATAATAAGACTAATGTATTTTTCATCACAAACTATTGTGTTATGTAATCTATTCTCCCTGAAAAGCCATATTCGTAGGACTTCCTACTATTTTTGGTACAACTTGTTCCGTCCGATTTTTGAATGGGATAGATAGAGCACATAATTTCTTGAAGCTCCTACAATTTGTATTGCAGTGCTTTGTCATTTTAATTTTCTATCATTTTTGTTGACAGGTAAAAATAACATAATTATAATGACTCGAAAAACTCATGCAAGGGACAGTCGGAGGCTTGCAGCACAGAGGTATGTAACTCTATTATTATCTTGAAAAACTCGTGAATTTGGTTTCTTGATAACCCATATGAAATTTGCTTCGAGAATTGCACTGACCAACAATTATTGAATACGATGTCTTATAGTGTGTGACGGTTCTTTTCTATATAAAATCACTCATTTGTTGATAGTACTAAATGAGTGTTTAACCAATAATGAAACCGTCTCACACTGTAACCATGTAAGAAGGTCTTATTGTACTTGTGTTTGCCTAAATATATTCTCTGCCCAAAGAGCCCTAGTGGCACTACAAGACCAATGCATAGTTATCTTGAAAATACTGTTGACCTTTGGTTTCTTGATGACCCCTTTGAAATTTGTGTAGAGAACTGTACTGACCAATGATTCTTTTTTTAAAGACTGCTGTATCAACACTGTGAGACGGCCCTTTTTATATATAAAAACTCATTTATTGATAATAAATATTTAAAATGAGTGTTTAACCAACAAAGAAACCGTCGCATACTGTAATTCCGTAAGACGGGCTTATCTATTTGTAGGCACCTAGTGGCACTACAAGACCAATGCAGAATAACCAATGAAAATATTGGAGTTTAGCTACCATAGATGTCCCAATTATGCAGCAAATTAACAGCCAATAAAAGCAGCTGAACATGATGATGCATAAGACTGGAATTTACAAATTCAAGGCATACACAGTGGACTTTGAAGTCAAAAAACAAGCTTCACTGTCATTTCTTCTGATTGTCTTGGCTGCTTTGAGTTGTCTTTCTATAAGAGTACTTTTGACCATTTTTGCTACTATCTCCTGCAGATGGACTTAGCTTTTTTAGTCACACTGAAGCTCTTGTGCTATAACTTAGCTGACAATGGTCTTAGTTTCTTGAAGAAAACAAAGTAATATTCACTACTTGGGCCATGGTTTTGATTCCTTTTTTTTTTTTTTTTTTTATATGTTCTACCCTATAATTTGCGGGGGGCATTGAAGCAGCTAGGTAATGTTGGTTATTGTAATTAAGGTTGTTATGTGTCTATCATCAGTGCTGTATTAAAAATTCTTGTATCTTTTTGTGCGAGACGATGGAAATCATAAGATTGAACTTACTCCAAGACTCCCAACATGATTTGAGATCGGATAACATGAATCATCATAGCCTTTGTGTAAGTTCGTTAGTATATGAAACAACTCGATAGTCATAGGAGGTTGCTCGATAAGACCACAAGTATGTAAGTCACAAGTACACAACTCAATAACTCTATAATTGAATTCGCAAAAGTGGTATATAAACCCCTCTACTTTGCTAGTAATTGAAATCAAACCCCTTAATGTATTTGTACGGGGGAGTTTTGTAAGAGTATGTTGAAAAATTACACATTAAAAACTTGAGGTTTTGTGTGCTCTTAATTATGTAATTAAGCTAGGTAAGTAAATAATGAAGCTATAAATTTGTAATTGAAAGCTCAAAAACTTTATACCAAATCTTAATTATTATTGTCTGCTCCAATCATTTGTACTACTACTCGGTATTCACAAAGAATACAAATGATTGGGACGGAAGGAGTATTGTACTTGGTTGTATATAGAACAGGTGGTATAATCGCGGTACCAAACTACTAGTTGGTTACCATGGTTGGATAAAAAAGAAGTAAGCAAGTTGTGAGCACACAGAATACAAACATGATACAAGATTCAAGAAAGCTCTTACAAAAATTTGACAAAAAACTGTCAAAATCAAAGCCAAGTCACCAAACTTATATCTCACAAAATGTTGAGACAGTTCAAGACAAAGGCAAAGTGTAACTGACACAACACTATAATGGCTAAACAACACTTACAGAGAAAGTGAAAAAGAAGATACATTACCATCAAGTTTTGTACATGTGTTATGTGTCATCTGTGCACGTATGCTTCTTCACTTATTTCTCTTTTAGTTACTTTGTTTTTTTCTGAAAATGACCCTCTATGTAGTTAATTTTTGAGTTTAGATTAATCGTGTGTCGGTTAGTTTAGTTGTTCTCTAGGAAATTTTCATTACGGGTATTTTAGATACGTCTCTTTGTCAAGATGAAATGTTAAGGCACACACATTTGACCCTTTGTGTCCCTTGTTAGGAGGTGGAATTAGAGATGGGTAGTTGTATACTGTGGAGAAAAACGGTTTCTGATGATTCATATTTGCCGACACTTAATCATTTTGAGATTAAGGCTCTGATGATGATGGTGGTGGTGTTGTAATTAGAGGTAGGTGGCTCGGTTAAGAGCGAGTTGCAACTCATTTTAACCCAAAAGCTTATGCTAAAGTTTAAGCTAATTAGTGAATGCACCAACTTAACTTGTAAATTGTAAATCACTCTCGTTTTCATTCAAATACTCGATAGCTAGAGGGAGACATTTGAGACAATGGGATAACGTTGTTGATCAGTAAGAGGTCGAATCTTATATGGTAGATTATAGTCATGAAATCATGTTTATGGGTAGCCTTAGCAAGATACCCTCACCAAACAATGGAAGTAAAACCAATGACAATAATGGCTACCAATTATAGGACAATAAGAAGCCAATTGGAGCAATATAACATGATGCATTATAAAGTAACCATACTATTTACTTGTTGACTAATAATGAGTGATTTCTGGTAAAAAGACTAAGATTTTGCTGAACTCAATGCATACCTTGGAAGTTGGAATTCTTAAACAATTGTGACAAAATCTAGTTTCCTTACTTGATACTTGTTTCCTTTTTCTAGTACATGTTTATGTTATACATAACACAAATGTGCATTGTCACCTTGAGTTAAGTTAATGTATGCATCACAAAATTCTCATGAATTTGAGACACTAGTAAGTCACTAGTTGTTAATTTTGGTCATTCAATTGGTCGCATCGACGTCGTAAATCAAAATGGAACGAATCAAAATCGTTTGATATGCAAGATTGATTCGATTTCCACTTTGGTTTACTCTATACAATAGAACAAATTAGAATGGTTTAGCACAAAATCTGACATGTATAGATGTCAGCTAACTTAGTTGTAAAGTCATGAGAAGTGGTGATACTCAGATGTGAATTCAACTCTCATTAACATCAAATTTACCCTTGTGATTCAGACAAAATCTAACCAGCAAAACGGAGAATACAATGCCGTATACTAGTTCGAGTAAAACCCGAGCCCGATTTGATTACCTCTATATGATGACAAGGTGATGATGAGTATGAAAAGTTGAGTCACAATCACATAATTATGAGAATCTATACCACTAACCATAATTGGTTCAATGACATTGATTGCAAAATAATGGGATTAGTCTAATTAAAAAGACATCTAGAATTATGAGTTGATCATGAATTCATGATACTCATTCCTCTCCCCTCTCTTAAGGATTCAAAAGTTGGAATCATTGCTCCACATTATGCACCTTAAAATTTCTTTAAGCATGCTCTTAATGACACCCCCATTAATAAGCCATTATCATGAGCATCTCTCATTTCTTAATCCATTGGTCCATGGTATTAAACATGGGTGAACAATGCATTTTAAGTGAAATTTGAGTATCAAACTTTACAATAAAGTGTTTTTTTTTTTCACTCGAAATGTTGTGTTTTCAAGGTACATGTTAAAAAAAACTAATTTTCCAAATGTACATTCATCTATTAAAACCTCAGACTAGATTTTAGATAAAACCTACATTTTCTATACTTTCTCGGTCGACAAAGCCAAGATTAGGGGCGGAAAAATTCAACTGTGAGTGATGTCATAAGGTAAACAATCTTAGGTGGTGTAATCGAGCCAATAGCTTGGGTGGGCTCGGGCTCGGCTCAAAGCTCGTCGAGCCTAAGAAAATGACGCTCGAGCTTGGCTCGAGTTCGAATCAAGCTCGTTTTCCCTTTATTATTTTCACTTTCTCGCTTTTTAAATGTAAATAAATATAAATATTTTTAAATAACAAATATACTTTGTTTTAGACGTTATTTGATAACTAGGACATTTATTTGGCAATCTTATGTGGATTGTTTAATGTTTATTTTATTCAATAACACCCCGTCCCCCCATTTCTCTCCAATTTTGTCTATTTAATTCTCTTTTCTCAATTTCTTTTTCATTTTGGAGGGAAATGTGGGGGGAAATGCTATTGAATAAAATACACATTAAAAAAATCCACATAAGATTGTAGAATAAGCGTCAATAGTCATCAATTAACATCTAAAACTAAGTATATTTGACGAAAATTAAAGTCAAGAGTACGGTTAGTGAAAAAGTCAATATTTAGGGGTACCATGTATGTTAAAAAAAATGTAGGGGTACCATGTAAAAAGTCGAAAAACTTAGGGGTACCATGTAGAATAACCCTTTAATAAAATAGTTAATACTTTATCCCTTCCTCGAAATCCTCGTCAACGCGCTTTCTTGAGATGAAAGAAATCTTTCCAGGAGTATAGAGCAAACGTAGGGCCTGCTGCGCCTCTTTGAGAAGTCGCAACAGGTGTTGCGCCCCTTCTTAGGGTTTCTTATCCCAATATCCTACCTCTACCCTTCTACCTCTTTTGCATAGCTATAAATAAAAGCCTTTGTTCTCATTATTTGGTACGCATTATTTGGTACGCGAGTGTCCACCTCTTTCTTCTTTCTTTGCATTCTAAACTATTGTTATTGGTCATCGACATCTCGACATCTACGTGCTTGATCAATCGACCATGTAAGCCCAATTTCTATCGGTGCTCTCGTCTCGTTTTGCGTAACCGACCAATTTGACAAACTACACTCTAATCAATCTCATTAAATTAATCAATCCAAATTTCCTTGAGAAATCAAGAGCACTTTCACTTGTATTAAAGTTCGAGATGAGTTACCGCTAAAAGCTGATTTAGTTAAATCTCATGACACTAACTTGTAAGTTCAAGGGTGTAAAATCTCATTTTTATTATTTTTGTACCTTTTATTCACATTTGAACATCTACATTGCCAAAACCCTGTTTAATCTTTCATAAAAATCATGTTTAAAAACCGAATTGATCATACATATCGACTCTGGGAGAATATGCACCAGCAGGTGCGCCTGTTGGAAGGATCACAACTCCAGCTGCATCTCTTTCAAGAGGTACCTGTTTTGATGCTGCTCTTTTCCCTTCGTCTTGGTTTGCTTGCTTAATTCCCTTTCGATCCAAGGATCTTCCAGATCTGATGTAGATCTGGTTTAATCCTTTTATTTTTTAAATTTATATTTATTTAAGGATTAAACCAGATCTACATCAGATCTGGAAGATCCTTGTGTGACGCCCTCGCAAAATGCATCAAAGGAAGCATTCGAACACGCAGCGGAAATACGTAAAATATAAAAACTTTATACATAAACATGCGAAGAATATCATAAACATAATACAACGATAATAAAACGACGCGGTGAAAGTGTAT
>JAOWBH010149790.1:0-12285 GCA_028566215.1 Silene coronaria | reverse complement strand
GACGTGGAGTATCAAATATACTAATTATCCCAAACATATTCCTTATGAGATTTTATTACATTAATGCACTATTGTGGAGGACACCTGCTCCAACATTGTGATCTCCATAGCGGTCCTATCAAGGTTATTGATCAACAACTTAGCCTTGTCCTTCAAAGAGAAAGGGAAAAGAATCTCCCTTATTTGAGATTGTGTGACTCTCGTTTGTCTAATCATTAAGCAATAGTCACAAAAATTCAGAACATGCAAGTTAGGATCCTCTAAAGGACTTCCACCAAATTGCTTCCTCTCAACAAAGCTAATAAATGCCGGATTGATCTCAAAGTCCGCCGCTCCAATTTGAGTAGTAGTGATACCCCTAGGAAGCATAGCCGCAGTGGTCTTGGAATGATCGGACAAACAAACCATCTTCTTGTTTGGTGGTGATGGTGGTGGTGTAGATGGAGGTGTTGAACTTGAAACTTCTTCTTCCTCCTCACTTCCTTCCTCGTAAGCTTTTCGAGCACTTTCAAGGCATTCAAGGGAAGTGACATGTGAAATCTCCTTTAGGAACCATAATCTTCTACGCAAGGTTTTCTCGGGCTCGTGATCGGTTGGAAGTAGTTCACTGATTCGAGAGGACCATGGCATAAGAAAACAACCTACAAGGAGAGTATAAGTAACGGTCTCAAGGAACAAGTATTCCGCAAGACAAAGGAAAACAAGATAAAATTCAAAAAATCAAAAAGCAACAAAACTGTGCTCCCCGGTAATGGTGCCAAAATTTAATAGGCTATCGCACATCTAACAAAGACACCCTAGACTTAGCCAACAAAGAAATGTAGTTAAGGTAGTGGGGGTCAAACACAAGGAGACTGGAGTTGCAAAATGATAAGCTATGGGTAGAATTCTATCAAGGTCGATTATAATTGGGCGTTTGATTAATTGTAAAAACGATAGCAATATTATGAAAATAACAATGATGATAAAGAATCTAGGGAATTCGGGTCACACATGCGAATCAATAATTATCCATGTCAAACTACGAAAACATAATATCGATAATTGTTTAGGTCTATTAACAACCACCTCTCGCTATTATTAATAACCATAGAATGGGGTCTAGCGAGCTCTCGCATATACTAGATCGGCCTACTAAAACATGCTTAGTCTAATTATATTCCTCCCTCTCGACTTTAGGAAACAAATTAACAAATTAATCAAGGATTATGATCAAGAATCAAGGATTAACGATACAAAACAAGCATGTGATAGAAACAATGATTCGATATTATAACATCCTAATTCAACAATTATTATTATTAATCATGCATGGCTTCTCTACTCCCTATATAAATAGACTACTCACACATATTAATAATTAAACTAACAACAATTGATATGATAAACATAAACATGATGACAATATGTAAAATTTTGAATTATGACTAAATGAATAATGGGGAATGGAAACTATTTAAACTATTGATGAGACTAACAAAATTACTAGAGTTGATATTGACAAAATGACTAGAAATGATATAGAGACGATGTTGATATAAAATGAAACTATGAACGATGTAAAGCATTAACGAAATAACTAGAAAATAGAATAACGATTAACAAGATATGGATTAAGTAAAATAACTAGGAATGAAATTAACAAAATGAAACTAACAAAATGAATACTAGAAATGAAATTACCGAAATAAGGGAATAAGAACTTGGGAATGAAGAACAATATGAAAACCCGGAAATAAACTTGAATTGCTTGGAAATAATACTGTTTAGAACAACAAGAAAGCTAAAACTAGATCTAAAAATTATTCTGAAACTGAAATGTATGTAGTAAAGCATGAATGTAATTGCCGGAATAATGTTGCTTAAATAGAATTAAGAGTGGAAGAAAAAACGTCATCGCAATAAATAGAGGTAACTCCGATCGGGATCGTGGCTTCTTTGACCCTCTTCGTATAATCTCCCTTTGGAATCCAATGCTTGGTAACCCCACAGGTTCAGGGTTACCAACCCTGATAGGAGTCGTGAATAACCATATTTTGAGATTTAATTCTCCAATAATTCCATCTAATGTGACCTCAAGTGACAGGGGTTGCGTCTAGGGGTTGCGTTGTTTTCTTCATAACTTCAATTAAGCTCCATTTCTTCGCATGTTTGCTAAGCAAGATCGGTTTCTTCATTCTCGGGACTCTTAATTCTTCCCAAAACGCCCTTCCATGGTCAAGACTTGCTCTCATTAGCCTCGTGATACCCGGTGATTGCTAAAACGACGGAAAAAAGCTACCAAATGCTTCATTTCCTACAAAATGCAATGAATACAAGCAAAACACCTAGAACACGGAATTAGCTCACAAATACACTCCACAAAGTGCGATAATCAAACAAAACCGAGCTAAAATAAGGAGGAAAAACATATAGAAATAATACACATCAATTGTGTTTAAGAATTATTCTTTCTAAGCTCAATACCTTTGTATTGTAGCTTGACATTTTTATTAATAGAACTAGAAAATTTTGTAACAAAACTCAACAATTTTAAAAGGTTATATATACAACCTGTTGTATTATGTACTAATTGTACCGCAATGATTATTAATAAACCTTTGTCTTTAAGCGTTGAAATGGTCGAGAATTTACTTGGTGTTCTGACAACCGGGTTGTCAATATTTCCAAAAGGTGGTTGGCCGACTATAAATGGTATAACTTCATTGTCCGTCACAAAGTTTTATGTCCCAAAGCTACATAGACCGTCTCACTTAAGGCTCAGAAAATCAAGGTTAGTAATCGGTTTTTCTTCAATTTCATTTATCGAAACTTGATTGCTTGCAATGATAGCCGTTGGAAGTGTAGTGTGTTGGATATGTGCTTAATATATCATTTGGCTAAGCATTTTTCAATTAATCTTCCCGCTTTAATGTTCTTTCACACCGATCATCTATCAAAGTCCGTTGAAAAGCGTAAAATTGATAGTACCACCATGTTGGCTTATGGGATGTGTTTGTCTTTTATTTTCGAGAAAATGGGGTTGTTGATTCTACAAGTTTCGCAGTTGATAGCTTGTGTGACACGATGACTTCCGGGGTGTTATCACAAATATATTTTCTAATTCTTGATGAGAAGTTAGCTTCAAGGTGGTCGGGCATTACGGCTTCAATTTTGCCTCCACTACTATGGATTCCGCTTCCTTGACATGTCACAACA
The DNA here is from genome assembly GCA_028566215.1 of Silene coronaria. NCBI lineage: Eukaryota > Viridiplantae > Streptophyta > Magnoliopsida > Caryophyllales > Caryophyllaceae > Silene > Silene coronaria. The sequence continues at coordinate 9,087 of JAOWBH010149790.1, read as the reverse complement.
AGCATATAAATTAGATGTTGAATCTCAACGTGCGCAAATAAGTGAGATTGCAGGTCTTCGTTTAAAAGTTTCGGGATTAAGAGAAGAGCTCTCGGATGTAAAGGGTCAAAATGAAGAACTCATTGAGATTGTCTATGGTTTAGTCGGCAATCACTACAACAAAACAAGTCTCGGGCGACTGATTTCAGTCTCCAAATACAATTTGGCGACTGAAATTGGTCGCCCGAGCCCAGTCGCAGACGTTAGTCACCATTTGGAATTCGGGCGACTGATTTCAGTCACCAAATTTGGCGACTAATAAAATAGTCGCCAAAATAGATATTTGGCGACTGACAGTAGTCACCAATTTGGCAACCGATAGTCAAGGTAGTCGCCAAATTGGCGACTGAAATCAGACTCCAATAGTCAACCATCAGTCGCCAAATTGGCGACTGCTTTGACCTTCGGTCACCAAATTGGTGACTGATGTCGGTCGCCAATGTGGCTACCAGATCAGAAGCTCCCTATTTTTATACTCTGTTTTGGCGACTGATTAATACATTTATGCCGCCAAAAAATCAGGTATTTTTCGACAAAAATCGATTTTGTTACATGCCTAATCATCTCAAACCTGCATAAACAAAAGCAAGGCCAGCAAATCCAAGAACAACACCAACTGAACAAACCAACATCTCATATATTGAAAAGAAGAATGTATTCATGTTTACATAACAACCGATATGGAAACCAAGGTTTGCCGATCTAAATAAACCATGTTTTAGCAAGACATGAGAGAGGTGACCTAAATCAACTACACTGAAAGCCAGCCCCGGCTCCATTACCGCCTCCTCTTCCAAACGGGTCTCTAGGGTCAAAAAGAGGACGAGGACCGGGGTTGCAAGAGGAGAAGAAGTCTTGCATAGCATCAAATTTTTACTTCATTTGCCGCATTTCTTCATCTCTCGCGGCATTGTCGGCTCGTATGTATTCTTCGGCTTTGAAGAAGTCCTTCCTCTAGGGGCATTGTAGAACACATCATTAGCTTGTCCGGTTCCATACACAATCCCCTTCTTATACCCATCAACCAAGTCAAACCATATCTCATTATCCGGATTTTTGGGGGTTGGCGGGCATTCAGACGCCAATCCATCCTACAAAAGTGACAAATGTAAAAGTTGTTAGATTGTCAAAAATTATAATACATAATAAATCAACCAACAAAACTCTTGTTTAAATTAAAAATTCGGAATGCTTGAAAATTACATATAAGTCCTTGTCTTTCGGCTTAATCCATAGCCTTGTGCCATCGTCGGTGAGTTTGGAATGCGTATCAACAAAGAAATCTGGAGACGTGGCCATCGTTTTATCCATCTTCTTTTCTTTCCCTTCTAAAGAAATAAGACATTATGGGAAGACTTTTAAAGTTATTAAATATAAGAAACTTTTAAAAAAATTAATGAGAAACTTTTAAAAAAACTATAAACATATGTATTAATAATAAAAACTTACACCTAAAACACGGTCCAAGAACGATCTTTATCCTCTATAATGGGAAGGCTCGACCACTCCCTCTTTCTTTCCTCCCCTTTTGTTGATTGATGCTTGGACCGACTTTACATTAAACTCGGGGTTATCACGTTTCTTCAACAAGCCCTCATATAAACCACCTACAATTTAAAATCGTTTTATTAGAAAATATAAAATCTTGTTAGTTTATAAATAAAAACAAGTAACAAAACCAATTAAATACCTTTAAGATATTTCGGCACCTTCTTTCTCTTGACAACCTTATATATGGTGTCCCGATATCGCTTTGTGCCGATATCGTTGTACCTTTGATGGACGGCATACTCCAAACCATTTGACCAAGCAAAAATTTGCTACAAAAAAAAAACAGTAAGTATTATTAAAAAAAAGAACATTATTAAGTATTGAGTTAAAAAAAGTATTAAATATTAAAATTGTATCAATTAAAAATATAAAGCAACATACCCGAAAGATGTTAAACCATTACTCTTTTTGCTTATCAGTAGCCTCACTCCAAAAACTAGGAACAGGAGGCGTCATCTTCTTCTTGAAACTAGAAGAAACTTCTCGTACAACAGTTTGATCAGTAAACCTGAAATAAAAAGTGTTAAGTAGTAAGCATTTATTATTAAAAAAAATAATAATAATTATAAAATAATAAAAAAAAATGACAATTACCAAAGACCCGTCGGATCAAGCACGATTCGCCCGTCCTGAGTGTACTGGATCTCTACTCCTGGGTCTGATGTCCCCTCGTCATTGGTCGATTGATCGACCGTCTCCTAGACTTCCGTCTCCTCCTCCTCCTCAACCTCAGAGGTCGACGTCCTAGTGCGTCTACTAGAACCTCCTTGCTGCCTACCTCGATCTCGGCCTCCTGCCATCTACAATCACAAAAATAAAATTATTAGTAACATCATAATAATTGTGAAAAACGTAAAACATAATGAGAAATCATATAAAAGTGACATAATTATAACATATTGTAGAACTATACCAAATTAATCATCTTCCTCATCATTTTCTTCACCATCATCGTCGTCGTCATCATCATCATCATCATCATCATCATTATCATCCCTCTTCTCCTCCATTTCCTCCTCCTCTACCAAGTGGATATTAGCCTCATAATCTTCCTCCTCTTCCAACTCTTCACACTCTTTATTCTCATTCTCGTAAACGATTTCATCAATTGGAGACAAAAATGTTTTGTTTGATACTATTTCTTCTTGAAAAAAAATTGTATCAATTTGTGATCGTGCCTTCGTCTTAAAGATTGCACACCATGCCTTTTGATTCCTACCATTTCTCGTGCTTAGGTAAGAGGCAAAATACACTTGATGAGCTTGATGTGCGAGTATAAAAGGATCATATATAGAGTATGTTCGAGTATGACTCACTTCTACAAGTTTGTAACGTTCATGTACTCTTGTTCTAGCCACAGATTATCCTTCCATTCACACTTGAACATGACAGTTTTATAATCACGATTAAGGCCATTATAACACATCTCGAAGATATCCTCTACTATACCATTATATTCATTGTCATCAAGAGAAGAAATAGTAACACCATAATTGCATCTTGCCATATCTTTACCATGGTTAAATGTTTGGAAATTAAATCCATCAACTGAATATCGATTCCATGTTTTAACCATTCGTGAAGGACCAAAGGACAAACTTCTTATCAAATCATCTTGGATATTCAACTCAATTACATGGTTCTGAAACCATGTTGGAAATTGCTCTTCATTTTCATTCCAAACATCATTCTTGGTCACATTAGAATGTTCTTTAATGAAATCATACACAAATTGGGTTTCATATGGCTCCAAGATCTCACAATTAAATAGAACGTAAAGGTGAGCACGATTATATTCCTTATCATCCACACATCTTGTACTCCCTTTTGATGAACAACCTTCATCATCGTGAGTTTGAAAAACTCGGGTAAATTGGTATCTAATTCATCCGCTTTATCAATCTTCAAGTTCCTTGCTTTGGTTTTTATATGTTTTTTAAAGTAAAGAGAGCAAATATTTGCAATTTCTTCCGTTAAATAGGCATTACATATAAAACATTCAACCCTAGCTTTGTTGCCAATTTTTTTTCTTCAAATGATTAAGAAACCTATACCAAAATAATTGATGAGGTTAATGGTTAATAGAATTAATAATTTTTTAGTTAATTATATAGAATAATAATAATAATTATTATTATAATTCCAAAACTAGTTATAACTCTTACCTTTTAAATGGATACATCCATCTATATTGGACGGGTCCTCCAACTTTGGCTCCATGGAGTTAAAAAATGGCGGAAAGATCATTTCAAGCTTACACAATATTTGTGGTATTTGTTCTTCGAGACGAATATTGTCATCAACATATATTGAGGAGGAACATAAATCTAGAAAAAATTGACTAATCTCAACAATTGCATTCCACATGGTTGTCGGGAGGAGATCTTCCAAAACAACGGGTAATTACCGCTCTATGAAGACATGATAATCATGGCTTTTCAAGCCTTGCAACTTTAGCTTCTTCATATCAACCAATCGACTAAAATCGGATGCATATCCATCAGGAAACTTCAACTTTCATAACCACTCGCACAATACCTTCATTTGAGCTTTGTCAAGAGCAAACATGAATTTCGGGTTAGACCCGTCTCTTTGAATGTGTAATTTGGGACGATCATGAAACATCTTAAACTCTTTTCTTGAAGTAATAGTATCCACTGTCTTTCCTTCTATATCAATGATCGTGTGAATCAGTTGCTCAAAGAAGTTTTTTTCGATATGCATTACATCCAAATTGTGCCAGATTAACATTTTTTTCCAATACGGAAAGTCCCAAAAAATGCTTCTTTTAAACCAACCGTTCTTCTTCTTTTTCAACTCTTTAAACTCTTATTATGTACATTCAATAGTAGATGAAAAATCACGTATCAACTCCCATAAGTCATCCCCCGGGAAGTCGATCCGGAGTATCATCAAACACTTCTTTACCATTTATGAAAGCTTTCTTGTTCCTTCTATGTAGATTTATTTCCGATAAGAAGAATCAATGACAATCAAACCAACTCATTTCTTGGAATTAGGAAGCCAAAATGCTTTGCTCTCGCCCATGCAACAAGGATATGCTTTTTGTCCCATGGTAGACCATCCAGATAGCATACCATAGGCGGAGAAATCATTTATTATCTATAAAAGCGAAGCTTGAAGTTAAAAATTTTGCTTTTTGGACACATCATACGTTTCCACCCCAACTTCCCACAAAATTTTCAATTCTTCCACCAACGGTTATAAATACACATCCAAATGGCCTGGAGTTTTTATATTCGGTAATAATTAGTGATAAGAAGATAAATTGTCTTTTGAAACATAATCAAGGTGGTAGGTTGTATGGTGTCATCATTACGGGCCAACAAGAGTAAGACTTACCAAACTGACCCAAATGATTAAACCCATCCGTACACAAGCCAAGTCGCACATTGCGGGATTCCTCGGCAAATTCGGGATAAATCTGATCAAACCTCTTCCATTCTTCCTCATCACTCAGATGACACATCTTTCCCGGAGCATATGGATGTCTTTGTGCCATCTCATTTGTTCGGCAATATTTTTGGTTGCATACATTCTTTGAAGTCTTGGACCGAGAGGAAAGTAAAATAATGGGTTTAGTGGTATAAGTTTCTTACTCTTTTTACCTCTCTTATTACCCTTCTTACCTTTTTTACCCCTCAAAACAATATTCTCGTCACTTATCTTATATCTATCCTTTCCACATTTCTTTTTCTTGTCAAGCAAAGCATCATCATTCCAAAATAGTATACAACCTTCGGGACATGCATCAATCTTTTGATGCGGAAGTTGAAGACCTTTTACGATTTTCTTTGTATTGTAGAAGCTTCTAGTCATGACATTATTATCAGGGATAACGTCTTGATGTGTCCTATTTTTATATTATTTAACCCTATGTTTTAGCTCGGTTTTGTATGATTATCACACTTTAAGTTATGTATGTATTTGTGAGCGAATTCAGTGTTCTAGGTTGTTTTGCTTGTATTCATATTTTATAGGAACTAAAGCATTTGGTAGCTTTTTCCGTCACTTTGGCAAACATTGAAGGTCACGAGGCAAATGAAAGAAAGTCATGACCATGGAGGGGCGTTTTAGGGAGAATTATGACTCCAGAGTGTGAAGAAACCAACCTTGACTAGAAAACATGTGAAGAAATGGAGCCTAAAATGGAGTTATGGAGCAAATGAGCCCTAGATGTTAACTCATATTATTTGGGGTTGCAATGATTGGAGTCATTGGGGAATTAATGCTCAAAAGATGCTCACGTCCCCTATCGGGGTTGGTGACCGGGGTTGCCAAACATCAGATCCTCAATGGAATCTAAGGAGGATTAAAAGCACGAGTAATTGCATTCTTACGATACCAATCAGGGTTGGCGCCCCCGATCGGAGTTGGGGCTATTTAAGGCTCCTCCATTTTTCTTCCTCTTGTAACTCTATATAAAGGCCCTCTAATCCGATGATTAGAGGTACGCTTTCATACGCTTCATTACACAATTTAGTTTTTAGAATTGTAGATCTCATTTTTATCTTTCTTTTGTTGTTCTAAACATTTTTTTCAGTAATTCAAGTTACATTTCAAGTTATTTTTAGGTTTCATTTGTTCTCATTTTCCAAGTTCTATTTCCTTTGTTTCGGTAATCTTATTTCTAATACTTCTTTCGTTAATTCCATTGTTATTTTCATTACTAGTTTAATTCGTTAATTCACCATTAGTTAAATCGTTATACCACTTATTAGTTCTTTAGTTATTATCATTTATCATTATTACCACATTTCATATTGTTTGTCTCAATTCCAATTTCATTCTTGTTATTGTTAACATTTATCATTGCAATTAGTTTATTTATAATCATGTGTGAGTAATTCTCTTATCTTGGGGGTCGGGGAGCCTTGTGTAATTAGCATATTGTAATTGTTGGATTGGGATGTTCCAATATTGATTGTTTCTATCACATGAGTGTTTAATATTGTTAATCTTTGATTCTTGAGCACAATCCTAGATTAAATTGTTAATTCATTTCTAAAAGTCGAGAGGCACGGAATAGAATTAGACTAAGCATGTTTTAGTAGACCGATCTAGTAATAGTGAGAGCTCGCTAGAACCCGTTCTATGGTTGGTAATAAGGCCGGGGGGTGGTTACTGTTAGACCTAAACAACTATCGACTTTATGTTTTCCTATATCTGACATATTTAATTGCTAGTTTACATGTGCAACCCCAGTTCCCTAGATTATTTATATCATTGTTAATTTGTTATCTTGCTATCGTTTTTATTTAACCAATCAATCACCTACTCGTGACCGACCTTGATAAAATTCACCCCATAACAACTAGCTTTGCAACTCCAGTCTCCTTGTGTTCGACCCCGACTACACTAGTTTAGGTTAGACCCGTTGGGTAATTATCTTTGATTAGGTGTGCGATAGCCTATCAAATTTTGGCGCCGTTGCCGGGGAGTACGTTTTTGTTTTCTATTAGTTCTTGAATTTTATCTTGTTTATTTTGTTCTGGGGAACACTCGTTCCTTGGGATCGTTCTCACGGTTTCTTTGTAGATTTAGTGCCTTTTCTGGTAATGAAGCTATTTTACTTTGGCCTTGCATAATGAACGATGAATTCCGATTTCCACAATACAAGGATGAGCCTTTTCATGACTATCTTAGCCGGTTGTATGACTTATGTAATAGTTTAATCTCCTTCTGGCAAGATCTTGATGATAATTACATGGGTCATATCGTGCTTGATGACATGGATTTTGAGACCCGTGAGTTGGCTCTATAGATGAGTATTGGGCTTGTTTACTACAAGAGAGGGGAGGAGCTTTGGTATTTCTTGGATTTTATGGCTTCCCAATGTCGGGATGTAGCTCGTCAACAGTCTCTATTGAGTATCCAAGAAGAGCTCAATGTGGCTCAGGCTCGTTTACAACAAATTCTTCAAAAGAATGAGAAACGAAATAATCCCATTATTTCTCCTTTTACCCTTCCACCCTCCCAATGTGAGTCTAATATGCATAATGATTTTGAATTATTAGATGACGATGATGATGGTCTGACTTTCTCTTTTGAAATTCCCCCTAGTGTCATTCCAATCGACCATTATGAGGCTCATGTTAAAGATATTGACCTTGTAGTAGATGACACACTTAACATGGATGTTGTCGAGCCCATTTGTGAGTCTAATGAGGTTTTGCTTGAACTGTTGCAAACCTCTAAAAATCCTTTCATGAAGGATGTAGTTGACCCATTTGAGGTTGATATGGGAAATAATGATTTTTATTTAGAGGTTAAGTGGGATGAACCCCCAATTTTTGATGAGTCCCACCTCCTTGATCCTTCATGCCACCCATTTGAGACCATTTATGATGATAATTTGTGCACTAACGGTTTAGCTTGTTGCTCCCATCTCTTGCTGATGAGCGGAGTAGTACGGTGGTTTCCTTTTCCCATATGCGCATTGATAAGATATATCAATCCTTTCCTTTGATCTATCTTGCTTTTATCTTATCAATTGCTTAAATATGCTTTTTTATGGCTCATACGCGGGTATACGATAGACTTCTACGGGCTTTGACTTATTTTTTAAAGATAAAGGATGGTCATTTTGATGGAGAAGAAGAGTCTAGCAAGACTTTTAAATTACGCTTCTCGGGAGGCAACCCGTGTTTTATTATATTTTTGAGACATTTTATTTTTTTGTTGGACAATTTACTTATATCGGTTTTTGGACAATTCAATTGGTTGTAATAGTTAAGACATTTAGTTATTATTAGTATTTTAGTAGCTTGTTCTTTTTAGATACCTTGGTGCATGGATTGGACTACCCCGTTTTCAAGCTAGCTTGGGAGAGGCTTCTACGCGGTTGTATGCTTTCTTTACTTCCTTTATTTCCGTTAAGTCAATCCCCATTTCCCCTTGTTGGTTTTTGTTTGTCCTTTCTTTGTGTTTTTATTGCGCTTAAACCCTTTTTACACATTGAGGACAATGTGTTGTTCTAGCTTGGGGAAAGGATTTATCGAGTCTTGTTGTTTTTATTGCTTTTAAAAGATTTCAAAATCCAAAAAAAATTAATAATTTCACAAATTTCACAAAAAGTTGTTGTTGTTGTCCACCCATGTGTCCTTTTGTATAATGTCATTCCTCTTTGCATTTCCATATGGTAGCTTTTTAAGCTAATGATTCACGCTTTTCAAGGGATTTGCATACATGGGGATGTCTTGACAAAGTACGTGGAAGATGGAATTTGGACCGAATAGGCTTGATCTTGACCATTGGCAAGCGACAAAATGTTAAGGTAGAGCCTCCTAAGACCGGTGCATCTATACTTGGTGGAGTGAAACGTGCAGCGGACTCATGCCCAAAGGGCTGATTTTTCGACACCATCACAAATCGAACGAAAGGGTTGTTTTTGTGAAGGTTTTTTGTGAGTGTTTATTGAATATCGTAAAAAGGATATGACTTAAACAAGTTTAGGAAACTCATTCAAGCCTAGGA
>JAOWBH010149769.1:0-12286 GCA_028566215.1 Silene coronaria | reverse complement strand
TATATATATATATGTATATGTATAAAGGGCGTTTTACGTCCACCACTCGTCTTTGGCTACTGGAGTAAGTGCACTCGGCCGAGTACTCGAGGTACTCGACCGAGTGGGCTGCACTCGGTCGAGTGCGAGTGTCAGTTTATTTAGCGGGATCCAAGCGGTTTGATTAGAATGATTAAGAAGGCTTTATAAATATGTTCAGTCGGCAGTTAACATTTCTAAAACCTAAAAACATTTCATAAACCTCTCTTAACCTCACTTAATCTCTTTAATCACTCCTTAAGCAAGGATTAACAGCCGGGGTTGGGATTCCGTCGTTCGTGCGTCGATTGTATCGTAAGTTTCATTTCTATTGATTCATTTTTATTTCTAAACCCTAAATATGTTGGGATTAGGGATTTGTCGGATTCGTAGTATGGTGGTAGTAATAGCAATTATATGATTATTATTATAGGTGACGATTTTGTAGAGGAGCACTTCTAGCATTTCCTTGTGATTGTTGCGGTTTGCATTCGAAGTAGGGTTTCCCTACTCAGTTGATATATGATGTGTTATTGTGATCGTGATTATTGTGATGATGTTGTAATATGATTATGATGTTGGTTTGTTGTTGAGAATGATTGTGAAGCCATTGTCGGGAGATGGTCTTTACCCCTATGTATCACCTCTTGTGGCTCCCGTCACAGGGGGATGTGAACATTAATGATCTGGGTTCGCTTGTTGCGATGAGCGGGGATTTTGGTAGCTAGGTTGCGGTCTCCCACCGGTAGGGGTGGATTACTTGTTACGATGGGTAATCCGGCATGGCTACTCACTGCGGTGAGTAGTCGTGTCCGAGATACGGTTCAGGCACTGGTTCTCGGATTTTGGAGATGATTGAGATCGGTTGAGTATGGTTGTGTTGTGTTTGCATCGTATTGGCTTATGATGATGAATAGTGTACTGACCTTGGTGGCTTTGTTTGTTGTTGTTTCTTTTGTGTCCTGCAGTGATCCATTCGATATTGCCGGTGAATGGTGAGTAGTGGCTTTTTCAAGTGATCTTTGATTGAGTTGTTGCGGTCATGGATGGGGATCACTTGTATAGTCTCGAGTAGCTTCCGTTGTTGTTTAGGCTATTGCTTTAATTCACTTTCTGATTTGTTTGTATTCGGATTACCTTTTTGATGTAATCGCCTAAACTCTATTTACCTTAATAAATGTTTCGTTATTGTCTATTTGATATGTACTACCTCGGGTAACCGAGATGGTAGCAATCTCATTCGCTAAGAAAGGCCTCGCTAAAGGCTCCTTGGTAAGTGGGGGTGTTACATTGATCTTCACCCCCATATATCCCTTTTTGTGGCTACCATCACAAGGGGGATGTGCACATTAATGATATGGGTACGCTCGTTGCGATAAGCGGAAATTTTGGTGGCTAGGTTGCGGTCTCCCACAGTTGGGGTGGATTGCTTGTTGCGATGGTTAATCCGGCAGGGCTATTCGATACAGCGAGTAGTCGTATTTGAGCTGCGGTTCGGGCATTAGTTCTCGGAGTTTGGAGATGTTTGATGTTAGTTTGGTTATGTATGTTCTGATTCTATTATCTTGATTTATTGTGTTGGATGGTATACTGACCTTCTGTGGTTGTTGTCTTCTCTTTCTTTGTCTGTGTCTACAGTGATCCATTTATTATTGTCGACAATTGATGAGCAGTGAGACTTTCCAGGTGCTTGTGATTGTTGGTTACTCTAGGGATGGTCGGAGAGTTCGTGTTTCATCGAGTATAGCGGAGATAGAGGATAGCAGTAGTCTGTTAGTTGTATTTCAGTTTTATAAATTCATAGTATGAGTTTGTATTTCCGCTGTAATCTTTGTAGTGAGTTTTAATAAAGTATTTTATTATTGTCTAATCATATATACCACCTCGGGAAACTGAGATGGTAGCACCCTCAATTACTGGGGAAGGTCTTGCTGAAGACTCTTTGGTAGATGGGGGTGTTACAAAGTGGTATCAGAGCGACGATTTTGGGCATGTCATGTGAGTAGTATGTAAACTGTTTCTTGGTAGTTGTGTCTGCAACATGATGTACGAGAATAATTATACATGAGACCTTGTTATATGTGCGTATGAGTATGTAGAAGCCGTTGTAACTGGTATGCGAATTATGAGCATTTCCTAGACTTGTATTGGTAAGAATGTGGTGAACGTATTACCTAGTTTTATTTGTGTATAAGATGCAATATATGCGACCGTTAGATATATGTTGGTCATTTTGGTGTGTAGTAGGTTGAGTTGTATAGTTGTTGTAGTATTAGGAGGTCGAGATGTCGTGCTAAAGTCGCGTCTAACTTGTGAGGAGTTCTAGGTACATCCTAGACTCCAAAAATGATATATTGATGCTACAGGAACGACGTCATCATCTTAGAACGAACATTTTAGACCATGTGAAGATACTCGATCGAGTATAAATGGGTTCTCGAATGAGTAAGCCATACTCGACCGAGTGTCTAAAAAGGCAGTATTAGCTACATTCTGACTTAGGGCCACTCGACCGAGTATGATACCCGACTCGACCGAAATGAGGCTACTCGACCGAGTGCCCCCAAATAGACCGGAATCAAGGCGAACCCGGAAACCTTATATACCTCTTATGCTTATAATTTTTCCATCACTTCTTCATCCGTATCTTTCATAAATCTCTCAAAAACCGTTCTTGACAAAAACTTGAAGATCTTTGTGCTAATTACTCCCTAAATTCGATTAATTGTTCATATTTAATCATTCTTAATCTACAACGAAGGTAATCTCTTTAAAAAATTTCTATACTACTTTGAATTGAAAAGTTTGTTTAAAACTGAAATTTTGTTAAATTCCTTAGAATGGTGTTCTAGTATCGTTGATCTAGATAAAAACGTACTTGCCTTAAAACAGTTCTTGAGTCTGAGAAATTGATTCCAAAACCTAAAATCCCTTTGTTAATCAAATCAAAATTTATAGGGTGTGTCCCAAAAATTTGATTTTTGTCACTATAATCCATCTCAGAATGCTATAAGAGTTTACTTGATGTTAATAATATACCATCTATTGAAAATCTTTGAATTTAAGTATTGAAAATCCGCCTCAAAATTTCATCCACTTCGCTAGAGCCTTGAAAATTCGTTTAGGCTGTTGGGAACCCTGAATATGTTGTTGAACCCATCTTTTTGCAGAATGGCGAAAGAACAAAAAGCCAGCAAGCGAACCCGAGGAAACGCCACAATTGAATCGAGTGAATCAAGCCAAGGGTCGATCATTCTACCCGTGCCCGATCACCTTTTGGTTGAGGTTGCGAGTTTTACGTAGCGAAAGACTTTTGTTGCGCTAATAGAGGTACTAATGAAAGCTACTAGATGCGTAGATACTGATATTTTTGAGGAGTTGGGGATTTAGGGTGATGTTCGCCATATGTGAGATTTTGGGTATGGTGGGGTTGTACCAACTTCGCAAGAAGTCATATCCTTTTCTCAGTTTAGAATTCCTCAATTCATACCACTATGATGTGGCGGAAAAGACCGTTAGTTTCCGTTTGTTGAACAATGACTATACCTTTACTTTAGACCAAGTAGCGCAACACTTGAGTTTGGAAAAGGGAAGGGCTGATGAATTGGATGATGTGACTTTTGAGATCAAAGGAATCCGGTTTTTACCTTTGTTTACTGGGATGCGAGCACCTACGGTGAGTGCTATGCTTATCCATGAGGTGCAACATGTCACCCTTAGGATTTTCCTTAGGATGATGACTTGTCTATTGTATGGGCGGGAGGATATGAGTTAGTTGAACTCACATGAGGTGGTTCTTTTAGTTTCTTATCTTAATCCTTTTCGCGAGGAACCTTTCTATTTTAGTGCCCCATCCGTGGTTTGAGCTACCTTGGCACAGATGACTGTGCCCCGTCACCATTAACTTAATTGTGGTGTCAGCGTGACCCGCTTAACCAAGTGACTAGCTAACGTTGAACCTGAAGCTGACTTTCCGGCCCTAGCCCAAAAGGTCTCTTTGATTGATAAAGACTATTTGCTTCATGTGAAGTTGCTGAGGGTCTTGGATGATGGGAAATTAGCTTGGAGAGTTAAAGGGAGTATGTGGACGACTTTACCTGATGAGGAGGACCTTCCGAAAACCGATCATATGCATGATGTAGACCCTGATATCTAGATCCCCACCCTTCCACCTTTGACTTACCTTATCTCGGATCGTATTCTTATATCGATGGGTGAGCCTTGGGTGACCCGTGGTCATTCCATGCCACGACATACCAGAGTGATTAGAGAGTTTTAAGCCCCAGAGGTAGAATTTAGAGCGCCAGAGGTACCTTTCGTTCCTCAGGGTTATTCTTTGTACTCTTATGCCCACGACCCCCGGATCCAGTTAACTGAGTTGATCGAGCGACTGAACAATGCCTTTGTCATGAGAAATATGAACGAGGTAGCGTAACGGTAGAATGTAGGGACAGAGTGTAAGCAGCCTAGTTGGTCGAGAGGTGTGGATAATGAGAGTGACGTGTTTGAGAACTATGGGGTGGATCCCTCCGGGTGGGGAACGACGATCAGCCATGGTTATGGGTGCCTTGCGGCCAGGGTTTTGGGGTGTCAACTAGGGTAGCCATCCTTATCTGGATAGCGGATTTGCTGATAGCAGTGCTTACAATAGTGATGGTGTTGGTGCAGGGACGTCAGGGACAGCTGGAGAGATGATAAAGCTCGCGAAAATTTGGGCGAGGAGCCTTGAGTTAGACGTTCCTCGTGGTCATTTTATGTTTATTTTATCTATTTAATCGGGATTCTTATTAGTATGTGATACTCAGATTATTTATTTGCTTTTGGTTGTGTAATTCGGCCTTGGCCAAGATTTTTTTCTACGTACTTTGGAACTATGTGGTTTATGATCATGTTGGACACGAATTTAGGTGTGATTGGCATGGAATTGGCAATTGTCAGAAGTTGCAATGCGTCAGACTCTTAATTGGCATTCTACCAGTGTAACACCCCTGATTTCTGACTACTAATATTTTAAAACATTTACCTCGGAAAAATTGGGGGTGCTAGCGGTGTTACTTCAAATAAGGCAACGATATCGAATAAGAAGTAAAAGGGTACTAGAACAAAAACAACCTTGCAGCGATAATAATCTTAAAAATGTTTATAACATTCTAATTAACTCAAAATACTTAATAAAGTCAAGATTTTGAACCAACGTTAAAATAAATAAGTTCAACTATTGCGGAAGCGTAAACTACTAGCCTTATTAAATAATCTAAACTCGTCACAACAACTCCATCGTCACGCGTGCTCTCTCTTCCCAACGTCCGCATGCGCGTAACATTAGAAAACCTATCAACTACATTGCTCACCATACAACCGGAAATATTGTATGGGTTAACACAGGTCCACGAGTGAAAGATTTGGTGGACAACATTAAAACAATACAAGTCAATATAAATATATAGTCAAATATGATCATATATATAATATATCAACAATCATAATTGTAAAACAAGCTTAAAACAACAAACAATTAAAATCCTTTCTCAAACCAAATCCTTTTCTGTCAAAATTTCAAGCTTCTTTAATAAACTTGCTTTGCTTTCTTACTCTTTCTTTACTTTTCTTTTCCTCTTCTTTTCTTTTCCATTCTAACTTCATAAACTTTGGTATCCGGATAAAGAATAAATGAATAAAAGGTTTTAGTTAGTTATTGCCGGATTGACAAGACTTCCCCAAACTATGTACAAAACTCGCCATAAATCCCTAGTGTGCACACCCCTCACATTGACTAACCCAAAGATGGAGGAAAAATGATGAGACACCACCTCTAATAAGTATGGGTCCCCAAGACATCCTGATATAGGGTAAAGTACGCCACAGACATGAACCTCTCTCTTCCATCTCCATAAAACTATTTCAAATATCTCAAAAGATAGTTTAACCCAAATAGGTCAAACCACAATACCAAACTCCTTTCCAATAGTAACAATATAAATAGCTTGTAAACAATTTGATAAACAATTCTTCAACATATTTGTCAAAACAATATAAATCAATCTTTGAGAAACACAATTCAGAGCTAACCATCTCCATCCATAATCACACATTATCATACATGTTCATATTGGGTAAGTTTGGAAACTTACCGATAACTAACAAATCCAATATAAAAGCTCAAAACTCTTCTTCCTCAAAAGCACAATCTATAACATAATACAACCAACTCAAATCACCATAAACTCTTAACTACTTAAGTAATCCTAAGCCATGATCATGCTCTAATGCAAATCCTAACATGCACTAACCATGTGCTAGCTTAGATAGTCACGTCCTAACAAAATCCCAACTCAATTATTAAAACTCTTAACTTTACCGAATTACAGCCTTGCGTAGTCTCGCCATAAAATCAATAATTAAAAATAAAAAAAATCATATGGATGCTAGACCAGTTGGGTTGGAACCCTAAATCTCTGATATATAAATTCTATTGGGCAACTATAGTCAAATAACGAATCTATCAGGGTCTAATTGGCAAACTACGATAGACTGACGATTTACGTCGCTTAGAAAGTAACGGTCTCTAAAACATGCTTAACAAAACTTTATCAAACGTTACCAATGATGATAGGCAACTAGTTTCTCTAAACTTAATATATGCAAAAGACCAATCTCTATTTCAATTTTTTGTTTAGACTTAAGACACAAACTTTGGACTACTTATGCATTCGCGGAGTTTCTGTCGACATGTTCATAACGAATTTATTCTGAAGAAACTACTTGGTCAATTGCTACAAAATTTTACAGGTAGAAACTAGACTTGAAAATAATCTAAGTCTCTTCTTTACGTTTTCCAAGATAACAACAATAAAACAGTCTGACGATGCGTTGAAAACTGTTTACGAATTTATAAAGTTGCTGTAAAAGTTATTCATAAATCAAATTATCATAAAACTAGTTTTAGATGATTATAACAAAACTAAACATGCTCATATGATAAATTAAAGACTAAAACATGTTTAATAATAATAAAAGATACAAACTTGAAAGATTAGAAGTTAAAAAAGAATAATCTTACTTGAACTTGAAAGAATAAGATGAACTTCCTGCCTCTTCAAAAATAAAATTAGGGTTTAAAAGATGTAAAAGTGAGGTATATACTAATGAGTTACCAATACCACACAACCCAAAAATTACCAAAAGTCGTGTCAAGATACAGGGTCAAACCGTGTACCCCTTCCCCTATTTTTTTTTGTTTAAAAACTCCTTTCATCAAAACTTGTCTAATTCCGTTTTTGCACAATTAAATAATAAATCTTCAATGTGAATACTTAATAAAATATTATTAACATAATTATTATTATAAATCATCTTATAAAATAAGTCAATTATTATAATTAATAATGTGTAAAAAAATGTTGGGTATTACAAAAAGTTTTTCCTCGGCCGAGTATCGGCCAACACTCGGCCGAGTATCGGCCAACACTCGGCCGAGTGAGCTCTACTCGATCGACTGCTAGAGGTAGCTCGGCCGAATACTCTTGAATGATGGAAAATTTTAATTCGGATGCTTATATTATTTGTTATGAGAACTTTTATTTAATATTTTGCTATGGGATATCTATGTTGTTATACTAGTAGCAAGTGCTCATGATGTGCATATGTAAGACGAATGCAGTAATTGTTATGTCATGATTTCGGTATGATGTGATATTTGTAATGGAGATATGGAGGAGGAGAGTAATGAGGTATTGGATGTTGTTATTGTCTTAATACAAGTGCGAGTCGTATACTTTGTATCTGGTACATCGTCAGGTAGAGCGGTAAGTTATGTGTTATTCTCCACAATTATCTGCCGTTAATTTTTATTTCATCGAGGATGTTAATTTTATTTTATTTCACCGAAATATGTCATGTTTTACTTCTTCACCAATTCTCATTTGTGACGGAAGGTATCCGTCACAAGTGAGTGACGGATACTTTTTCCTCTCACAAATGACCCATGTAAGGGTGAGTGGAAAGCACATGGGGGATACCTCACCTTCTTCACCAATTCTCATCGTTGCATTACGTGTTCTTAGTGTGTTGAGGGTGCTTCCGGTTAGTGTGGGGGCGAATTTTGAGGACGAAGTTCCTTTTAAGAGGGAAGACTGTAGTACCCGTTCTTTTGGGGATCCTCTGGGAAGGACCTTTGGCCTTTAGGGAGCCTTAAGTTGGAATTTGAAGAGGTTATGAACCAGTCTGTGTTCGAGCCGTGTCCACTCGACCAATTTGAGGGTACTCGGTCGAGTAACTGAGTACTCGGTCAAGTAACTGCTACTCTGTCGAGTAAGCTCGATACTTGATGTTGGTTCTAAACCCCTAATTAGACTCCTCTAATTAGTCATCAAATTACCATAATTTAATGTGCTTATGGATCTAGTTACATGCATGCTTAGAAAATTAAATAAAAGTTAAGATAAGAATACAACCTATTCTTCATCTTCAATATGGCATGAACATGATGATCATCAACCCTTTATGATCATCCTTCCTAGCTTGATGGTCTTCTTAGCATCCAAATTAGGGTGCCTCCTTTGGTTTGCACCCCAAGATGTTACCCAAAAATATTACTTATTTTATGATCTAAATAATAATAAGTAGCTCTCCCTGTATTATATTAGTATTATTACTACATTAGTAATAAAATATGTATATTATAATTTGTGATTGTATTTGAAGATTTAATGATCAACCATTGATCAAATTGAACGAAGAAAATGAAGAACAATGTTGTTCTACTTCTTTCCACAATTCACGGCCAAAAGAGAGCCATTTTGTGGTTTTTTTAGTCTCTTAAAATACCACTAAAAAATGCCTCTCATTATGATGTATATAAAGTGGACAAAAATATGACAAAAGTTTGGCAAATTTAGACCAACTTATATTTCATCAAATCACATAAAGAAGTCGGTCACATGTGCACTTTAATGAGTCTCATTTGACTTTTTGTCATTTATCTTACGAATGTTCATACGTCTTATACTTAATTATCTTATATAATTTAGTGTTAATATGATCATTTATTATTTAAATATCATATTTACAAAAAAAATACACTTAACTTTTAAGTGACATTTTACCATTACATTAATATATAATGGGTCATATAAAACCCAATTCGATAATTTTATAATTCCTTGTAACTATAATTAGCTAATTACCTCCGCCTCACAATATATATACAAGCCGTACGAATCAAATATTATTAATTCCGTACGTATTCAATGAATTAACATTTAATTACTAAATATCGTCTTATTTAATCATATTAAGATAAGACATAAAATTTTATTAGTCAACTATTGTATAATTGAATAATAAATTCCTTTAGCTTGAGTTCTTAACTCATAATCCAAATAAAACTCACTTGACTAACTTTTAGTCAATATATTCAAGGGACTAACCTATCAGTATCATATACAAATAATTAGTTAGTTTTTCCATTGGGGCTACATCCTATAGATGTGACCAAAAGGGATCAGCTGAACATCGACGCCAAACGACAACAACGTCAAACCCTAATCGGCTGAGCGTTACCAATATACGTTGATCAGCTGACAAGTATAATAATAATATATCCCTGGTATATTCTTTTAATGAGATTTAGTAAGTAGACGCACTATTGTGGAGGACACTTACTCCAACACTTGACCGAGTGGTTCTACAATAGCGGTTTATATTTAAATCGTGACTCGTGGCCCGAATCAATTATCATTTCATTTCTTTCGTCTTCTAACCTAATAACAGTTCCATCCGCCTCCATAACCTCTCCCTAGACTAAGACTCCTGTTCGGGATCCGACAAGGGATAAACAAGGGCGTGGTTCATCGAGTCGCGTCTTTCTAGCCGTCGGAGTCTAGATGTTCCTTAAGGTAAGCCTGCGATTACTTGTGTTTTGAACTAGTTTAGTTGTTATGGTATTGGTGATTGTAGGTGATGATGCTAATACTCGCTGTGCTTTTACGTGATTGGATGCGATTTCTCTGGATCCGTAAAGGTAGAGTTTCCTTATTCAGTATGCTATGTGTTTTTTATGATATTTATTGTGTACTGTAATGATGTGATATGATTATGATGTTGACATTGTTATTGAGATTGATTGTAAAGCCATTGTCGGGAGATGATCTTCACCCGTATCGCCTCTTGTGGTTCCCATCACAATGGGGAAGTGCACATTAATGATTTGGGTACGCTCGTTGTGATGAGCGGGAATTTTGGTGGCTAGGTTGCGATCTCCCACCGGCAGGGGTGGATTACTTGTTGCAATGTGTATGTAATCCGGCAAGGCTGTTCGCTGCGGCGAGTAGTCATGTTTATGTTGCGGTTAGGG
This sequence comes from Silene coronaria, assembly GCA_028566215.1. Taxonomy (NCBI): domain Eukaryota; kingdom Viridiplantae; phylum Streptophyta; class Magnoliopsida; order Caryophyllales; family Caryophyllaceae; genus Silene; species Silene coronaria. The sequence continues at coordinate 1,914 of JAOWBH010149769.1, read as the reverse complement.
CACTGGTTTTCGAGCTTTAGAGATGGTTGATGTTAGTTTGGTTATGTTGTGATTCCATTTTGTTGATTCATTGTGTTGGATGGTATACTGATCTTCTGTCGTGGTTGTCTTGTCTTCCTTTGTCTGTGTCTGCGGTGATCCATTTCATATTGTCGGCAAATGGTGAGCAGTGAGACTTTCCAGGTGCTTGTGATTGTTGGTTGCTCTGGGGATGGTTGGAGAGTTCGTGTTTCATCGAGTATAGCAGAGAGAGAGGATTATAGTAGTCTATCAGTTGTATTTCAGTTTTATAAATTCATTGTATGAGTTTGTATTTCCGTTGGAATCTTTGTAGTGAGTTTTAATAAAGTATTCTATTATTGTCAAATCATATGTACTACCTCGGGAAACCAAGATGGTAGCACCCCCAATTACTGGGGAAGGTCTAGCCGAAGGCCTTTTGGTAGATAGGGGTGTTATAGTTAATATTGTTGTTACGAAAATGATGATGAGTAGTGAGTAATGTCTTAACTACGGTTAGTGGGAGATTATGCGTTTGATTAACGAGTTGATCTTTGGTATTTAAGGCTAATACTTGTGTTTGGTTCTTATTTCAAATAGTGCTCTCCACATGTTTGATGAAAAGTGTAGATGAATATTTGCATGTTTTGTTACTTATTTATACACACTTATAAGATAGAGAGCCTTGGGTTGTATTATAACTTGCACTATGTTGGTGGGTTGAACGAGCATACGCAAGAGCTACCCCGACTTGACCTAGGTAGGAGCCTTAGATCGAGAGACTTGGTCCGTTGTTTGACCTCAATTGTTTGTTTGTGACATAAAGACACCGTTTTTGCTTAATTTGTTTGCTTGTCACTCAATACCTTAATTTTCCTTAATTGACCCATATGAACCCAAGCACCCTAAGCTAGTTCGTTTATCTTATTGATTAAAATCCATTGTTATTTACTTGTTATTTACTTTCATTTAGTTGTTTTAGAACAACGCCTTCAAACCCAAGTACTTGTGACATAATGACACTGTTTTAGCTTTCGTTTCACTTGTTAAGATACAATCGTCCTTGTGATTCGACGTCGACTTATTTGTTATACTAAGTTGGAATTATAAATGTTTGTGAGTTGACGACAATCCACCAATAGCAAATCTGTGGTGAAAGATTTCAACTTTCATGTAATTCAATGAAAAAGGTTCCCAAATTACTTGCATAAAAATCATTTTTCTGTAATGGAAACCAAATTAGAGGATTCATTCATATACAAAACATTTCAATAAAAAAATTGATGGTTAATGGATTACTAATCAAAGTAAATAAAGTTGATTAAATTAATTACTCCTAATAAACAAATGATGGTGATGGTCGACGATTGTGACGGTTGTGATTGTAGTAGTTGGCGATGGTGGCTATGGTAATGGCGATGAAATAGGACGACGGTGGTGACAGACTGGATATGAGATGGGAGGAAATGATGTCGATAGGTGACGAAGGCGTTGTCGATATGAGATGATGATGGTCGTCATGGAAAGGGATGAATTGGTTTGGGAAAAGGGGATTTGATTTAGGGAAATGAAAATGGAAATTTTGAAAGGTTGAATTGGTTTGGCGATGGTTCAGAAACAAAATAACAACATACGGAGTATTACTTTGGTTTCTTTCTTCTTTTCTCTTGTGAGTTTTGATTAATATTCAAATTACGATATTAAGTCAACTATAGTCATTTGATTATAGTTTTTATTTAAATTCTCCAGAGTTTTCCTTCCAAAAAGCATCAAGTTAAATAAGGAAATAAAAAGTCTTCTTTCATTAAATTATTATTTCATCAAAATTTATTCTTTTAATCAAATTATAATATTTTCATTAAAATCTAATTATAATAATTTTATAAAGTGTAAATTTCTAAATTTTTATTATTG
>JAOWBH010149749.1:0-12288 GCA_028566215.1 Silene coronaria | reverse complement strand
TGCTAAAATAAATCTACAATTTTCGGTACAAAGCTAAAATAAATCTATAATTTTCGGTACAAAGGAAAATAATTGAGTAGCAATTAATTGTACATTACTGTGATATGTGACCTCTTGGATTACCCTGCCACCGTACCGCCACAACGTTACAAAAGTTAATATCATTTTAGGTCCAGCAAGCCATGTGCATGTTTGACGATGTCAGTTAGTTAAGTTGGTAAGTCAATGAGCGTTCATACTCATGACTCAGGTTTAAAACCCGACAACCTCAACAGTTCATGCTAAAATCTTGATAAATTCACTACAATCTTCATTTAACCGAGAATGAAGATGCAAGAGATTAGACAAGGGTATGTAAGGAAGTGCATGTTTGCCGAGGTCAGTTAGTTAAATTGGTAAGACAATGAGCGTTTATACTCATGACTCGGATTTAAAACCCGACAACCTCAGCTCAAAACTTCATGCTAAATCTTGATAAATTCAATACTGATAACGAAAGACGACATAATAAGGATTGGACAATATACCTTTAAACTAAAAGAGTAATGGACAAGGGTGTGCAGGGAAGTGATGTTGAGGTGGAGAATAGTGAGCCCAAGTTCTTCAAAACTCGAAACGACTTTAAGAAGTTGACCATGTCTCCTTTGACATTGAATCTTCAAATTGACATGATTTTGAATCACAACCACTTTAATGTCTGCCAAAGCTGACCTATTTTCTGCACTAAACTCCTCATTGCTATTGTTTCTTCTAACTTGTGTGGAATTACCATTAAAACCTTCTTCGTTGACGTCCGAGTTGCTAAACTGAAATGTAGATGTTGGAGATGTCACAAGCGAGGAGGAGGAAACGGCCGAGTCGTTGTTGCAGTTCTCTTCTGATTGCCTCATTGTCCTTTCAGCTTGTAAAGAATGCAGCATTTGCTCCATTTCCTTAACAAAGTCTATTGCCCCTCCTATTATTGATGCTTGATCACCCTGCATTTCACATAATTCATCTTATGAAGTCGTAATTCCTAACTTCGACAGTAAAAAAATATTCAATTATATGGGTTATTCGGAAAAAAATCTATATTTTTAAAATGTAGATTGGCAGAAACAATTGAGACACTCGGGTAATGTTGTTTTTATTGTTATCGATAAATAACCAATTGACTTGCTCACATATAAAGTAATACATCTTGAATTCAATCAACTTTTTAAACTTATATAAATTAGACAAAATCTAATCTAAAGTGATTACCAATGAGAATAATTACAAGTAGAAAAGGCCAAAAAGAAGAAACCTTTGCTACAAGATTATCAAGGAAAAAACACAAGTACTGCAAAATCTGTTACTTTGAAAACCAAGAAATGCATAGTGTTTCAAAAACCACAAAGACTTCTGAAAGACGGTTTCCCACAAATTTATCGTAAACAAGATCCTTTAATAACCGCTTTAAACCCACTAATAAAAAAAATAAAAAAAATGGACTAACCCTTTGAACATATGAAGGAGGCATTAATGAACGAAGGGCATTAAGATGGTCATTCATTTGTCTCCGGCGGTTTCGCTCCACCGCAATGTGACTCATCCTTTGATTCTCAACTTCCTCTTTGTTCTTATTACTCTTACTTGGTCTCTTCCTTTTTCTCCTCTCTTTTGGAGCAGCAATTGACTTGCATTCTTGAAGGGAAGTTTGAGCATGTACATGCTCTTCTTCTTCTTCTTCTTCTACTAAGCCGGTTTCGGGTTTCACAAGGGAATGCAAGTCAATGTTCAAGTTAGAGCTCTCTAATTTAGCCGGGTTTTCGATATCATAGTTGATGTTGTGATGGTTTTCCATGATTGTCATTTTTTGGTGTTGTAATTTCAAGAGAAGTTGGAAATAATTGTTAGGCTCTTGCATGTGTTGAAATGATGTCGATGTTCCTGCAGTTTCAACTTCTTGTAACATTTGTAAAAATGGCATTTCTTCTTCTAAATTTGGTAATGAACTTTCTTCATTATTGTATGAATCTTCAAATTTATAATTGTTTCCAAAATTGCTCACAAATTCTTCCAACCAACCCACATCCAAATCTTCTTCAATCAACTGTTTTAACCAAGAAATGAGGAAAACAATTGAAATTAAACTGTCAAAAAGTATTAACATAGGTGCGTGTCAAAATGCCAGACTCGACTATTTTATTAAACAGAAATTGAAATGTCCAAGTGTCATACAACTCATACTCTCGTGCCCATGTCCGAGTATTGAGAGTCCGGTGTTGGGTGAAAAATGTGGAAAACATGAAAAACATCTTGAAAGAACATGAAATCAATATGGTTGTCATGGAACAAACCACAGGGAATAAAAAGAGGAATATAAATAGGAAAATTTCCAATTTCTAAGAAGATACGATATGAAGCAATAAATGCAAAGGAATTAAGGAAGAAGGGGAAGGTGGAGTAAATGCAAGAAAGCCACATCTTCAATAAGAAATGCAAATAAATTAACACACAGACACAAATTCTAGTATAAGACGGTCTTACACCGTGGATGTAAAACCGTCTCACAGAATAATTAGTAATTAACATATACTTGTAATTTATGGTAAGAAAACATACATATGGAGTAATGGGACCTTGGAGCTTCTCCATTAAAACCTAAGAAATAAGTTTGGTGAAGCCAAAGTACAGTGAAGCAATAAATAAGTCCTTTCTCATTATACTCTATCACTCCCTATATATAATGCCTTTAGAAAATTTTCTTCTTTTTCCAAGAAAACCAACATTCCTACAATGCAATATTATAGTAAAATGCAAACTCAACTAATATTATATGTCTAATTAAGTTGTCTAATGATTTTGACAAATTCTCATTTTAGACGGGCATGTACGGGTCGGAGAAAATGTTGTCATTTGTAATAAAAAATGATTAATTAATGACAAAAATGCTAACATTTTATTAGAAATTATTCTGATAAATTTTATAAAAAAAAAGGAAAAAAAAAGAAGAAATGATCACATTTTATCGTAAATGAGTCACATTTTCTCGGTTTTAATTTCAGACGGAAAACGTTCGTCTCGTGGGAGACACGTTGAATATGGTATTTTCTTGGGAGTAAAAAGGAGGGCCCTAGGCATGTACAATGTACATTGTACACGGAAGAGTTAGATTTAAACTTGCAAGCCATCTTTCTCAGTATTTTAGACTTGTCTTTAACAACTAAGCTAACCGATGACTTCATAGAGTCAGATAGCTAACGTAACGTTTATTTTTATACTCCGTATCATTTTTTCAAATGAACCGAACACAAATGTATATTATGGATGATATTAAAACCTAAAGAAAAACAAAAGATGATGAAGAAAATAGACATGCAAAGGTCCCCTAAACATTATTGGTGTGCCAGGATTGTCCAGCAGCAAGGACAGACACTTGTAGGGACTCTTTACACTTCTCAATGACAAGTAAACCGAGCTTTGAGTCGGGGTGTTACTCCAACTCGTACACTAACAGAATAAACTCAAACTCAAATTGATCTGATCTAGCCTAAATTTTATTGTAAATTGCTTGATAATAATACACTTGGAACATACTATAAAAAGTCGTAACCTATAAAACCCGATCAAAAATGACCCGATTTGGTCCCGATTCGAATGACCAATACATTAGGATTAGGTCATGTTTATAACAGAATAGATTTTGCAATGCAATAGCCAGTTACCACATCTTAACATTGGCCATATTTGTTAGATTAGTACGGTAACTTTTTCCCATCATCTGAAGAAGTTATTCAACTTTTAACCTATGTCAGAAAGTAGCATGTGCCATGGACCTTTTTCACTGCTATTTTGCTCGTCAAATTTTTACTATTTTTACTTGTTTAAGTACTTGATTTTTTTGTCATGTAAATGACAAATTTCTCTGACCCGCATTTCCATGCAAATTTTGGAAATGTAACTATTCAGTAATTTGACATTAAAATTCAACATCTTAATTTGAAAAGCGAAAGCAACCTACGATTGAAGAACACGAATTCTCATTTAAGATAGACATTATCCGTCTTAAGCTTAAGACGAGTCAGATACATATCAAAGCATCCCACTTGTTGCCTAGGAAAAGTCAAAATTTTTGTCATTATTATCCTCAAGTGGTAATATTTGACTCGTCTTAAGCTTAAGACAGATAGTGTCGTCTTAAACAAACTTACTGATTGAAGAAATGGAAGGGGATACTAGTTCAAAACGATTGTAGAGGTGAGTATAAAGTCAAGAACATTTCCATTTCGTTTCATCATTATTTATTCATTTTCTCTAATATATTAGTATTTTACTTCCATCCTTTTATCCATTGCTTGAAATTCCGACGATTCGTTCAAACATTGAACCTGGACCGCTAAAAGGAAATGAAGAGGGTAAAAAAAACAGAAGCGGGTTTTTTACTACACACCGTAAAAACCAGAAAAAAGGAGTGGAAAAAAAAAAATCAGGTCAATTCGTAAAATTAGGAGCTCAAGCCATGGTTGTCAGAATCCCGATTCGATCCTACGATTATACGATTTTACGATCTAAAAATGATTGTCCGGTCCTGGATCTTACGATTCATCACGGTTGTAGAATCTTACGATCCTATTTATTTCTGAATTTCTAGAGATAAGATCATAATACGATCCTACAAACTTATGATCCGATGATCCGATTCCATAGTAAAATAAATTAATATATATTTTTATATAATGACATCGTAAAACTCAAATTTTAGAAACATGTTCATACAATGATATTAAATAATTAATTATCAATATTTTATGGGTAAACATTAATAAATAAGTATTTTGATCTTCAATTATAAGTTCTTACCGAATAAAAAACTATATTTAGTTAGTTTGTAGAATCTTACGATTCTACCGATTCGATCATACCCTCCCCATCGATCCAAAGTAGAATCCCGATCCTGATAATATTGGCTCAAGCTTTCCCCATATATTCAAATTATTCTATTCACAACAATTATTCTATAAAATCGTCTTACCATGTTAGACACTCATTCCATATGCAAAAACACTACTAATAATAGTAATAAATGAGAGTGTAACCAGTTAAAGGATCGTCTCATGCCATAAAACGGTCTTATTTTATAATTTATGCTATGTTGAGTAAAAAACGAGACAGTGACCCGTCTAAGTGGACTCAATAGAGTCGATATTTGATAGGTGTAGTGAAAGACAACAAGCTGTGGGCTTATTCTGCAATGAACATGCATGTCGTAAGTAAAGACCTAACGTGATTGGGACCTTGTATTGTACGAGTATGGTCTTTAGCTGATAAATAAACAAAAACCTAATCTCTTTACAACAGTGCATTCCTCACTTCGTACGTACCATTTACTGTACACTTTCTTCTAGATCCCGATACTAGGTTCTATCAAATCACTTGTACTTTGCTTAATCATATATTTAACTAACTATACGTAACACGTTTTTTTTATTGCGCTCATCAAAATGTCAAATGATGGATTTCTCTTCATGGATAGTAACAAGAAAGTTAAAGAGTCACGATTGGTTAAAATAATCCTATGTAATAAAAAGGGAGGTGATTGTGATATGTCACAACACACAAGTGACATTACAGTGCAATCCTCTGTCCTATTTCATGTCTCATCTTGTGTCCCATCAGTTCTCATATTGACACATAAACACTATGATATAAATTATTACCATTTCTATTATGTTAATCTTAAGATAGTGGGACACAAGATGAGACACAAAAATAAGACAGGTGATCTCTAATTCTCTACTGGTGACATTTCGTAGTAGCTGGAAGAGGAATATGTCAAGGATTACATATTTACCATAACCAAGTACATAGTGTATTTATTTCAAACTAAGTAAAATTAATTTTACCGTACATCTCTGAATATATTAGGAGAAATTAAATAACCCAGGTCGAATATGATAGTAGACCGGGATGAATTTTTTGTGTATACCAAATAACGAAAGTAATACAACTTATAACTATAACTAAGTGAAATTGCGCATTGTCTAATTTTGACTACATTGTATTTATCGCAATCCATTGACATACCAACGCTTGTGCCAAAACTAGACGAGATACTCCGCTAGAACTAAAGGGGTACACACAACAGTGACACAGGACACTGGTTATAAAACCCAGTTTCCTGGTAAAAAGCATGTCATGGGTGACTCAGGGTGAGGGTTAAAATTGGTCATATACGCGAATGGGTCGTCTTTCTGGCACACAAGGCTCGATTTACCCGGGCCTATTCAAGGCCCCGCTTCCGCAGCCTGGCCTGTCATAAATAAGTTAAGGGAATCTAAGGAGAATAAATTTTTGCATGTGGCTCAAGGATGGATATGCAGGAATAGTTTAATACTACATGTAATTTATAAAGAGGAAAGGTTGGAAAGCATACCATAAATCTTATCTTCTCTATCCAAGAGGGGTGTGACTAATGGTTTCTTATCCTCGTTCGCCTGGCTCTATACATTTGCTGTACGAGGAACCAACAGCAGGGATGATTCTAACATAGGTCGCCTTACAAAAAAAAGCAAGCAATAATCCACAATTTATATGACTCCGACTACATTTTACATAACTGTGACCGCTAACTGAAAAGAAAGTACCTGACAAAGTTCTTGCAACAACCTGCTGAATTACCGAAGTGATGATGTAGAGCCCTCAACATCAATAGCATGATGTCTGCAAAATGAGTATTTACTTGACTCTTCCTTACCGGCTTACTGCACCTTAAAATTACTCCACTGCAATTTTTTTAGCATTAAAAGGAAGAAAGCAGGCAACGGAGAAATAACGGGATGTATCAGCATTCAGCAAGTAGATTAAAAATATGGGCAAACAGAAGATTTTATCATTCATACTTGCACACCAAACATCCTCCCAGCTAGAGAGATGGCAAAGTCTAGTCAATAGGCAACTAATTACGAAACAAAAAATAGAACTACTTGGATTAACAATGTAGCTAGTTAACCCTGAGGCATCAGAGAGTAGATTAGCGCTCAATTTGTATAGTAACATGGCTGATGTTATACTCCCGCCTTATGTAATCTATCACCTTGTCGAGTACAATGTCAGCATCTGCTTCTGGGTGGACTTTGACATGGCAAGCCAATAGAACCTTTCCCACTGTGATGGCCCATATATGAAGCTCGTGAATTGCCACAACTTCTTCCATCGTTAATAGTCCCTCTTCGAGCTTGGATGCATCTATCTCTCTAGGTGTGCTCTCCATTAGAACTTCTAGTATATCTCTCAACATTTTGATAGTCGTTCCGAGAACAAGGACTGAAAATACAAGGGTGCATATCAAGTCAACTATCTTCCATTCTGGTTTGTACCATATAAGACCACCTCCGATCATCACACCAATACTTTGAATTGAGTCACCAAGAACATGTAGATACGCACCCTGGACGTTTATATTCCTCCTCTTCTTTCCATGACCGCCATTTACTTTGTGTTCATCGCTATCATGAGAGTCTTTTATAAGTGGCTCTGAAGGATCATGTTTGTGGACATGTCCATGGTCATTCCCATGCTTGTGTCCATGTCCATGACCGTGTTCATGTTCATGTTCGTTCCCGTGGCTATGACCATGACTGTGACCGTGACCATGCCCGTGACTGTGACCATGTCCATGTCCATGATCATGGCCCAATACAAGGGCCATAATTATGTTGACCACCAAACCGAAGGCAGAAACTAAAAACATAAGGAAGCCATCAACATCACCAGTCTCATTTATAAGCCTCTGTATGGCTTCATAAACCAAAATTCCGGCAAGAACCCATATAAGTTGGATGGATACGAGGGCACCCAATATCTCAACCCTGAGAAACCCGTAAGATTGTTGAGGAGTAGCTTCCCAGCCTGAAGCCCACAAAGAAAATAAAGAGATAGCAAAAGCAGCAACATCTGACAGCAAATGGGCGGCATCAGTCAGAATTGCAAGACTGTTGGCCTTAATTCCACCAACAACTTCTACTGACATGAATACAACACAAAGTGCAACGGCTATAAAAAGCTTCCTCATAGAAGCAGATCGCTCGGCATTGTCTTCTGAGCTTGCTCCCGCACTTTTGAATTCACAGTGTACTTCACCACAGAACTTTCTTCCTCCTGGAACCTCTTTCTTTCCATTAGCAGCGTCTCTATGTATTTCAACAATGTGTGTGTCATGAGAATTTTGTACTTCCATCTCAGCGCAAGTTCAAGATTCAGGATCTACAGCATAAAAGAAATTGCTGTCATAACTAAGTGTTCCAGACAACTCAAACATTCATATTTCTTTGCAATGGGAACGCAAACAGAGTTACTACCCGCAAATAATCTGAATATTGGATCTTCTTTTTAAACGAACAAGCAATTCATTATTTGTAACAAACATATTGCAAACGCCAAAAGATGAATCTGACACATAAGAGGAAGTTGGCAGATCACCAAAAGAACTCCAATAGATAACATCAACGGGTCAATTCTTTTACTTAGACAGCTTACTAGAAAATAACTAGTGTAGTCGAAGCCAAGTTATTGGTACAGGGGCCGAGTCCTACCACCAACATTTCTCCTACTAGTGGAGGAGTTGATTACAGACTTGCGCAGCTCTACCAGGCTTCTCTGAGACACCTTCCTATGAGCTATTTATAATATTAAGACACTTTGAGACTGTATCGGCTTACTATTAGTGGGACCGTGTACGCTTCCAAGTCAGGCAGCAAAGAAAGAATCCAAAGCCGAGGTGCCTTTACCAGGATAATGGAAGCCAACAACTGGCTTCTTTATGTTGTTTGATATCTATGACGAAGGACCAATTTCTAATAAGATGTTGCGGGTTTAAAAGAGAAAAAAAGACTATCCTCTTTGTTTACACCCAAATAATTAAAAAAAGCATTCAGATATATACAAACACAAGTGATAATACAAAGACAAAGACAGAGTGATGGGTGGCGAAATGATTTGGGCCGTCAGCTAATATGGATTGTCATATAGAACCACAATTACGACCCAAATGCAGTCAAACACTAAGCATAAGCAACTCCCAACGCAATACACAACATGTTAGCTAGTGTATCATATTTAAAAATCGAAACCACTGAGAAATCAAACAAGAAAATCTGAAAATTTAACATTATGCGTGTCCTGAACATCACCGGTGCAATGTCCTACATGCTCTCTCTATGAAGTATTAGACTATTAGGTACATCTCAGAGGAATATATTCCAGACTGAACTTACCTCAGACAATTTCCATAGTTAAGTAAAATGGACACTAGAAATAAACTATCTATAGACTACAGCCATCTGTAGTTAACTAGTCACTAGGGACGTAGAGCCTCTTGTTGCATAGCTCCTCAAATGTGTCAACATTCGTCAAATATCGATAGAATTTGGCAGCATATACTTACTGTGACATAAATGAATCCGGAAAAGCAGCACTCTAAGCAGGATGCAAAAGTCTAAAATCAAGCAGGGTCTTAACTAGTTCACTTTTGATCTAAAACTTCATGATGAATCGCTAAGACAAATGACCTCATAGAAAATATTTCCATGAGACTATGAAAGAGTTAGAACTAAATAAGATGCAATAAATCAACATTAAAACATAGGGCCCTCATTAACCCCATAACAGTCATAAAAGAGGGGAACCTCCACACTAAAGAAATTTAGCATGGCAATAAATATATTTCCTTAAGAAATTCATAGAATGATATAACAATAAACAACCTACATGCACTTAATGGAATTCTTGTCAACACACACCACACAAGCAAAGTGCAATTGTATGTACCATAACTTCTTCCAAGGGTGACAAAACATGAACGAAAAGACGCAATTCAATTTCCATCAGAAAAATTCAACACAGAGCTAACAATCATCGAGTCTTGTGTAAGACGGTTGTATGCAAACAATCAAGCCACTAATCCTAACAATAAATTGGAAATTCGACATTAGAAGACTGGTAATCACATCAAACATACCCGCACACAGTATTTTGCTAATAAAGTATGAAACAGTAAAACCTATTAACATTAGCTAATCACATGAATCATAACAAATCTTGAAGGATCACAAAAGCAAGACCGATCAATGTACAGTGTCATTATGCCAATATATAGTAACAACAAGCCTTAGTTGCGAGATAGCAAGCAACCGAAAGTAGAATCACAGAAAGACCATACAAAATGAACAGCCAAAAAATACCCAATAACAGAAAGCCATTGATGAAATATGACAAAAATCAAATAAATCAACTTGTTTTTGTTTCCCACCTTATGTCAATTATTTAGATACCAAACTAATCAAACTTAACTCAAATATGAAAGAAAAAAAAATTATTACCCCAATACCTCAATGGCTCCCGCAAAGTGTGAGGTAAAGGGCTTGTGTTAGCAACAAGAAGAGGTTGTTTCCGAATGACCCAAAATGAAAATTGCGTTGAGAACCACCAGAATTCCCAAGAAACCTCAACACCATTACCTGAGCCTTAATGGCTCAAGCAAATAAAGAGTGAGGGAGTTGAATGTATGAAACCTTGCCCTTGTGCTAGCAATATAAAGAGACTGCCCACTTCAATTGATAAAACAAAATAGAAGAAACTACCCACTTCCCAAAATAATCAAATTAACACACCCTTTTGATCAATTTACCAAAAAAACAATTAGCAATAATTCAATTCATCAACAACAACCAAAACAACATTGCCATAATGCTTCCGGGGCTCCCACAAATTGCAAGGTAATGAAGGGTCGAATGTACCCATGTACTAACAACCCAAAAAGACTGTCTACCAGCAATTCATCATAATTAGAAAAACAAAGCAAATATTACCAAGAAAAACAGGAATTTACCAGCAATAACAGTTGATGTTTCAGTAGGATATGAAAAGACTTGTACACAAGAGCATATATTCAAAGCAATTGTTTTTGTAGGGGTATATTTAAAGCAATTATTGAATAAACCCGTTACAAGTTTATGATGAATATATCTGCACTAAACAAGAATTTGGTATTTAAGGGGCAAGGAATATCTAACAGAATGACAAAAAAGTTACAAAAAGATTAACATGAAAAGGACATCAAACGACATGGACATCACTTTGAACCCAAATACTACTAATAATTAACAACTTAATAATCATTCAACACAGAAACTGTCAAATCAATCAATGACACCTATTAAACATCATTAATTAATGACTCAAAAAGGTGGTTTTACACAGCAAAAACATAAACATGTACTCCACATTTTAATGTTCTTTCCATTTTATTAAAATACTTCTTACATATAATGGAGAAATGAGAAGAACATTAAAATTTGGAGGGAGTACCAAGCAAATTAAACTTAATATTCGTAACGTCTCAATCATTTGTTTATCTTTGATTAAAATACGAAGAAAAATAAGGAAAAAGATGACTTACAGGAAGAATGCGGAGAATGGGTTTGATAATTGGTCGAAAAGATTGAAACTTGCTGGATGAAATCAAGGTTTTATTGTGTTTTTGAAAGATGGGCTGCGGAAAAAGATAAAACAAGAGTAAAAAGATTTAACAAATTTATTAATGTTTTTGGCAAATAAATTGTGGTCCGCAATGCAATTTATAGGACTGAAATCACTGAATCACTGCATGAATTTGTTTGGCCATTCGATTTTTTGGTATAAAGGGTAGGTAGGGGAGAGACAAATCTCTCTGAATTTTCCTATTTCTTTTTTCGCATTTTCACGATATCTTTCTTATTATCTTTTTTTTTAATAGTATAGTTTCCTTATTTTGTGTTAATATGAAAAGGAAAGTTATCGTGAATAGGAGGGGGTATGACGATTTTGTAGAAGACGAGATTGACGGACTACTTGAAGGTTTGAAGGAGGAATAGTTTTTTTTCCCTAATCTCTTGTTTTTGTTTTGTTAAATGTTTTACGGAGTATTTATTTAGTTTTACAGGAAATTACATGTAAAATGATAATTTAAAACCAATGATTGCATTGGTCATTGAAATAAGTTAAAAGTTCAAATATACCTGATCAAATAGGTTTTAAGCTCAAGCTAAGTGTAACCTTAACAAATACGAAGTACATCTTATTATTTATAAGGATATGCATAAAAAGGGGAATATTAGAGACACTAAGGAGATTAAAAAGAGAACAACTTTGAAATGAATTTTTTTTTCAAAGCGTCTTGCTTGTGACGGGTCGGATCTTAATACGGGTCATTTATGAGAGGAAATGGGTAGAGGGGACAAAGGTGGGACCCCCCATGTGCTTCTCCACTCACCCTAAATGGGTATTTTG
>JAOWBH010149738.1:0-12290 GCA_028566215.1 Silene coronaria | reverse complement strand
TTAGATAAGAGGCATTCATTTGATCCATTGCATATTATTCGTTCAAAGGACCAGCCCACTGTTACTGTAGGTTTTCCGGTAAATCCTATCCGACATTCCAGAACTGGATGAGAAGTCGACCTCCGAACTCATCCACAAACGTATTTTACACTGTTTTCGACATTAGGTCCGGGTCACGTGTTTGAGGAAGACATCTCAAGTGACTGAACACAACTGATGGACTTTTTTTTTTACCTCCTGTACAGCTAATTCACAATTTTTTGCACAAGACCGTCTCACTGAGAGACAAGGTCCTAACTTTCCGCTAGTAATGTCAAATACTGAGTATATTAATTAGTATTTGGGTACATATGGGAGTGAAATGCTTACGGTAAATAATTAGACGCAGATGCTGCTAGCTTAATTGCTGTATTTCTCCTTTGACGAAAAGAATCTGCTAAAACCACGTGAATACTTCTCTGATGTTGGAGTAGAAGATCCTGACTTGGTAGGTCTGTGAATTGTGTATTTTGAGGATATGGGTGATCTAGTCACGTTTCCTTCAGTGTTTGATGGACTACTTGGGACATTGTGGAGATTCAGAGGCGAATCAGAACCGGCCCTTTGGAGAAAAGAAGAAGTTGCAGTATCCATCTCAAGCGAATCCATATCTTGCTTGTTCAAACCATGGATACTTGGTACATCTTCACTTTCACTTTTACTCCGCTCGCTGTTGGGTGAACTCATGAACTTCAACTGCTTGCCTAGAAGAAAAATAGTCTCTTGGCATGCTGCTAGCTTTTCTGCTGCATCTTCCAGCTCCTTTTCCTAAAATTCAGTGAATCCAAAAATAAATTTTTGAGTTTTGAGAATTATATCGAAATATACATCAACTGAAGTTCCTGAAATTGGGAATATGGTTGAATTCTTGAAGCCAGTGCAGAATCGATTAAGAGATGAATATTGTACCTGTTTTGCTTTGTTGTCTACTTCAGCAGCTGAAGATGAGCACACAGAGCATTCTTCATTCCTTGAGAAGAACGCGAATGAAAAAAAATCAAAATTTCGCCATTGTTTTCATGTGATATCGTAAAACTGTACTATTAAAGTACACTGAATAACTAGAACTAACCTTTGCAGCTGTTCCTCAAGGTCTCTGCATCTAGCCAAAGCTTCTTCACGGTTTGTTCTCTCAGTTTCAAGCTCATTGTTTAATGATTTTATTTTTCCAAGCAGTGCATTAACTTCACCATCCAATTCTTCAGCGCGCTTCTCAAGTGTGTTATAGGACTCCGCCATACATTTCAGCTGGATGTCGGCCAAGCTGTTCGTCTTCTGGGAGTTTGCCAACTCTAATTTTACTTCTGATAGATCCTTCTCCATTTCTGTTAACCGAGAATTAGCTGTTTCCAATTCTTGAGAACATTGAAAGATAACCCTTTCCATGCTATCTTTCTCAGCTTTCAGCTGTTCAATTTCTCCCGAAGAGCATTTACAAGATCCTGGCTCAAAACCCGACATAATATTCACTTCCTGAGGAATCTCAGGATTTGAGCAAGAATCGGATATGTGACCAAAACCATTAGAAAACCTTACTCCTTGAGGTGGCTTGTTTTCAGGCAATGCAACTTTGTCAACGCACGCAGGACTACCTACTTCTGCTTCATTTATGTTGTAACCCGCAAAACCAAAGTTAAGCTCACTGGCTTTAGCCACGACAAGAGATAAGCCAGTAATAAAATCCTCCAGGCTTATCTCATTGCAAAGTATCCTGTTGAAGGCGGCAGTGAACTGCTCAACCTCACGGCTCATTTCATTTCCATTGTCGTATACATGTACTCTCCCTAGGGACAATATAAAACTGTGAATCTGTGTGATGGCAGCTGCTAGTTCTCGACTTATTTTTTCGCCCTTTTCATTTAATCTATCAACTGAGCAGTGTTTCTCCTCAAAGACGCAACCAATATTGTGCGGATGTAGGTTATCTCGCTCCTCTTGTACAAGTTGATGAATATCTTCCAGGGTTTTGAGCATGTTAGATTCATTAGAGACAGATTTGAATACTCTAGATATTCTAGCCTGCAATTTTGCCAATGGAGATGATTCAGAGTCGAGTTCAGCGTTTGCTGTCAAATTTCCATTACGAGCAAGTTTCTCCATCTCCTCAAAGTCATCCATGAGCTCCAAATTGCTTCCATTTTCGGGTTTCATAAATTTTTCCTTGTTCTTTGCCTTGATGTGCGGAAGTTCAGAAACCAAAACAGAAGCCCATGACTCTGCGCAACTTACTGTATCTTCATTTCCCTCTTCAGACACAGATGCTGTGCATCGACGATCACTAGCATTTCGACTAAATGATTTTTCCTTTTGCAGATCAAATGCTTGTACTTGGGCTTCCAAGGTTTGAAGCTTGCTTGTAGTCGTGGCACAACTACTTCTAGAGCTTTGCAGTTCGCTGTTACGTTTAGCCAATGCTTCTTTTAGCATCTTTGTTTCTTCCTCCATGGCGACAAGCCTTTTGGTGAGAAATTCATTCTCCTTCTGAAATTTCTGAACACTGTCAAGGGAAAGTTCAGGCACTCCCAACAAATGTGCATTTCTCGAAAACTGAGGACTAGATGGCCTCATCGGATGAGGCCTTGCTAGGGGATTGTCTCCCTGATTTCTACCCAAGTTCTCCACTTCTAGCTTCATTTGTGCCAAAGCAGCAGGACCCGGGAGTTTCTTCTTGACAAGGCCGCGTAGCCTTTGACACTCGGCTTCTAACTTGGCAGTTTTTTTCACACTTTCCAGTAGCTGCTTGTTAGCCACTTCCGCTGTCTTGACACTCATATTCTTTTCCTCATTTCGGATTTCCATTTCTTTGGACACAATATTGAGTTCATATTTCAACGAATTTATCTCCCTCTCACAGCATTCAACGTTGCTTTTCAAGAGTTCGATTTGTGCTTCAGCCTGTGACTTTTCTTCGCTGACTTTAATAAGCATGTTAGAACGCTCCTGCAGTGACCTGGAAATAGCAGCACTTTCGGCTTCTGCACTCATTAGATCTTGATCCAAGCAAGCGATTTTAGTTTCCAACTCATGCTTCATTTTGTCATACTGCTTGTTTTTGGTAATTGTAACTTCCTGCAGCTTCCGTTCATTCTCCGCCTTCAGATCTCGTATCTGTTTCATGCATTCTTTAAGAGCACCATCCATGTGTGCTGCCCTATCCTCTACTGTTAACTTTGCTAGTGTCACAGACTCTAGATGACCTTTCAACGTTAAAGCTTCCGCTTCAGCTTTTTCCCAACCTGCAGGACAGGACAGTTTATCAGGAATACTCGTAAATAGACCTGACAAACGGATCATTTGGTTTGGGATACAGACCCAATTCAGATCATTCCAACATCATTTCAAATACCTGAGACTGCTTCCTCAGCAACCCTTGCATGCTGTTTTACAAGTTCTTCCTTTGAAGTAATCTCCGAATCAGCAGACGACAGCATCTCATTTAGTTCAGTAACTTTTTCCTCCAATGCTTGCACCTGATCTTCATATGATTTTGCTTGCTCTTCATATGTCTGCACTTCTTTCTCATACTTCTTCACTTGATTTGCCAATCCAGTCAATTGAGTGTAAGACTCTAGAGAAATTTGAATATATTCTGGCCTTTTGTAATTATCCTGCAGTAAAAAAAATATCCTCCGTAATTAACTTAGAAACTGATGACAGTAGATAGAATTGCATCTCTAATGTCATCTGAAATTTATCTCATTAATTATAAGGTGCTTAATGATAACTCATAAATATCGAAAACAGAAGTTAGATTATTAGTGAAGGGAACCATAATTCAGCGTAAAAAATGTCAACTTTTGAATATCTAGGAACACTATCAAAGATGAATAACAGAAACATTCATCAAGAATGCAGGATATGTCTAAAGAAAAATCGTTCTCAGATATGTTTACGTTGGGCACAAATTCTTATAAGACGGTCCTAATTACCCATTTGATTAAAATGGGAATATGAGTAGTTAAGATCGTTTCACAGTGAGACAATCTCGTAGAAGACATATTAATCGAAGTTGACAAAGACCATAAGTCCATAATCTAGGGAAGCAAGTTCAAGTACAGGAATCGAACCTTATTAGTCTGAGATCCACCAGAAGGTAAGAATCCACCAGCAGAATCAAGTGTAGCAATAGCCTTCTCGGCAGCAGACTTCTCCGAAGATTTTTTCTTCCAAGGCCAACTTCGACGTTCCATCTTCGACTGCATTTTTTCACCTCACAACATCAGCAAGTGTCGATGATCTGCCTTATATGTTACTTAAACTGAAGTTTACTGCCTTTAAAGTAGTACATATTCTTTTGACATCAACTATGAGTTCCCATCAAGTGTTGCTTAAAACATACACCGTACTCAATAAAGCCAATGACAAAGAATAGTTCCTCACTATTTTTAGTAATGAAATAAAGCTCAAAAGTTAACTTCAGTGACCATGATACCCATAGAAAATTAAGCAAAAAGCGTCGCAACATCTCCCTAAACTCTTGCTTGCAATGCACAAAAGGGTCATGATCATATCAAAACTGTAAATATGCAAATAAAAGTTTATATATAAGATTAAACTCCTTGATAAAGCCTGAAAAGTGGGAAAATTAAAATTGGTAATTAAGGAAGGTATCTACTTATCTAGCCTTTTCGCAATAGAACATGTCACATCAACAGAGTTGCCCAAGTAACAATTGAAAACCTTTGCCATGTACCCGCTAGTACCCCACTACCGCGTTCTGTTTATATTGTTCTCATTTAACTTTAATCAATAACTTCTTCAAATATACGGAGTAATAGAAAATTTGTCTAGTCGGTTCTCAGTATAACTAGGTACCGTTCATATTATTGTACGAATGAAGTTGTTGCTATTTTAATTTATAAGAAAATATTAGTCAAAGTTAATACTATTTAAAACGGTTGTAAGCGTGAAACAGATCTAAAACAACTTATATAGCCGACTAGTTATCACTTATGAGCATTTTGTTAGAGCTAGACATAGGAGTATGTGTTTAGATCCTTTTACACTTAGTTACGACACGTCACAAGCAAGGCTTATCGGTGTCAATATATGTGGCCTCAATAATATGACCTGTTTTCTTGCAGTTATATCTGTACATGAGAACAAAAATCCAACTGCCGAAACCAATGACTAGTTCACAAGGAAACATAAGTAATACATAACATTGTACAACATTGATTAATGCATGCTCCCAGCAAAAATAAGGCAGAAAAAAACACAGTTTTCACTCATTTTTCAGGTGTTACTTAGATACCAACTAAAAACAAACTCTCAACACACTTTGTCTTCTTTCACTCAATTATTTATGTTCACTTTTATTTTTCTTGCATGTTTATTTATGCATATAAACAAAATGTTATCACATGCCCAACTTATTTGGTATAGAATCTAGATGGAGCCACAAGGATGAATTTACTTACTAACTTAGGTTATGAGTACCACCCTTCATAACTTTACCCGTTATACTAGCTGACGTGAAACAGTTTTCTTGATAACCACTTTTAGACTAATGGGTCGTTGTTTTTGGGTAAAACGATCCATTTTTATATTGGCGAGTATTATTCTGACAACATTGAGTCTTGTTTACGACAGTCTTAAGTTAAGAGCTCTCATATTTCTTTTTCTATTTTAACATTATTTTAATCAATTGTAAATACATCTTAATTTAAAACCGTATGAACTAAGAATTTGCGCTTAACAAAAAGGTCGGCAATGAACAGTTTAATATTTAGGCAAGAGTAACGACAAAAACACACAAGACCATGAGCATTAGTTTATAAATTACACAATTACACAAACAACTAGAAGGCATATTATAATCCATTCTTATCCAAATCTTTCCCTAGGTTTAATGAGTATCCAAGGACAGAGTAAAGCTCAACTCATCATTCAAATAATTCTCATTTATTTTGACTCATCAATCATCATTAATATATATATTAACACTTGTTCATTTTGTAGAACGACGTACAAAGTACGGAGTACAACTTCTATATTATACTTATACAAGTAGCTATATGTATGTCTTACTCTACTGTTTTTAGTATTTTGATTGAGTGGGGGTATGAATGTATCATGTATGATAGGATGGCAAATTCTTGGTCGTGATCATTTTATAAGTTTGTGACGATTTAGACACGAATTCTTAAACTAAAAGAGGATTTTGAGACGTCACAACTTTGTAACTTATGTTACTCAGACTCGTTTAATAATATCTGAAATGAGTGCGTGACCAAGTGTCTAACTCGGTTATTTTATTAAAAAAAATACATATTTTATTTAAAATGAAGTATCTAAATGTCTGTTTAAGTGTCGAGTTTCGGACACAACATGTTACCGTCACAAGGAAGTGTTGTTGATCACTCACGTGAGAGGTAAACAACATTTTCAAAATTTCGAAGAAACCCGAAGATCCTAATGTGAAATGACAAATAACCTTTTGCCTAGAAAAATCCAACTCGATCATCCCAAATAAAGTCCTTTATAATTTAAGAAAAAAAAACAGGAAAAAGGAGAGTAAGACTCACCGTATTTTATTGCATTGATAAATGAGAACTAAATTAGGTGATTACTAAATTTAGCTTGTTGAAGCAATGTTACATTGTTACCCACTCCCCGAGTTTAATAAAACTAAATTGTTACAAGGATTAAGGTCTTAATACTCTTAAACCAACAAATTTTCCAATCATGAAAAAAGGCAATGATTAAATTTTAGCACAAAATGGGAACTTGGTGAATTGGTCTCCCTTGTGACAGAGAAAAGTGTGACGATCTTATTATGATAAAAGGTAACCGATCATCCACAAATTCATATTTTTCAGATAATAGTTATTATATTTTATCATAATATAATCACATTTATCAGTCACATGCTTGTGAAGTGTCAGTGCGCCACCGATAGGAATTTGTGGAAATTGGGAGGGGATAAAAATAAATCACAAAAACATCCAGAGAAACGTAAAATTAACATCCATTGTGAAAAAAAATGATAAAGCTCAAAAAATAGAATGAAACTTACCTGGTAAAAAGGTAATGGCTTGTAATGAAGAACAAATAAAAAGATTATGAAGAGAGTATAAATTGAGTGTTAAATAAGTAATGAAGTGTAGAAGGGAGAAAAAAATGTAATATTGATATTAATAACGCGGAGTTGGAAAATGGGGAATGGTAATGAATAATGATGGTGGAGAAGAAGGGTGGTGGATGGTGATGGAGTTGCAAGGAGAAGAAATATGTGTTGTGTTAAAGTATACTACTACTATTACTACTCGGGACTTTGGAATATTAAGCTATCATAAAAAAAGGTCCCGATACTCTTTAAGACCGTATTCTTTCTAACTTAATTTGAGCTCATGTTAATAATTATAGATTATATAACTTTGAAAATGACGTCTCTATTACTTGTTGGATAGTAGGAAGTAGGAACTAATTGCCTAATCACTTTAGATTAATTTGGATTTTAGTAATCTTACTTAGCGGAAAAAGTGTACAATTTAATTTATTTGGCTAAGTGGAGTTTGATGGGCTCTTTAAAGATTTTGATACATTTGTCGTTCTCATCAATTTATTGTCCTTGTTCTGCTTTTGGTTAATTGGTCCAAGACATCAAAACATTCCGAGGGCTATTTTGTAAAAAACTTAAGTCTATTTGTAGGCACAGAAATTTTATTAAAGTGTCGAAAATAAAATAAAATAAATTATTTTAAGTTAATATCAAATTTAGCTTAATTTAATTATATTTGTCCCGATTAATGGAGTCTGGATCGACCCATATTGAAAATTGGGTTACTTGGGCTCTAAACAAGCAAGACGATCAATTGGGCCCAAAAGAGGAGTCAAGCTCACAAACAAAAGCCCAAACTCCAAGTCCAATTGTCAAGGGAGAAAACTCTATAAATAGGAGACTTCTCCATCATTCCAAAAAAGGGGGAAAAAAATCACTTTACAAAGAGAAGAAATCATTTGTCAAAGTGAAGAGAAAAGAGACATCAAAAAGCTCTCAAATCTCTCTCTACAAATCTCCTTCGCAAGTAGTCAACAAGCACCACAAAATCGTGCCGCCTACGCAAGGAAACTCAAATCAAACTCAAATCAAATTCAAGCATCAAAGAGAGATCAAGTCAACGCGACCCTCTCAAGAAGCTAAATTCAAGCAAGCGAGCCTCGAAGATCGAAGACTCATATCTTTAGAATTGTTGTAGAATCAGTGGATAAAATAGAGGTTGTACACATAACTTTCTGATATATTATAAACTCATTTTTTTCTCTATTTTGTGTTTCAGTTTTATTGCAATACAAAATTTGTTGTTACAGGAAGACGAGTTCCATGACTTGCAAATGGCGCGGAAGGTGAGGATATCAATGGGGTTTGAGGTTAGAAAATTGGCTATGGTGAGTAATAGTTCTTGAGGAAGGTCTGCCCATGGCGGATTACTTGTTGTATTCATCATGGAGAAATCAGAAATAATGGAGAATGTTATCAGCATATATATTATACACAATTTGAAGAAATATATAATGTATGTATCGAGTTTAGTTGGTGGCCGGCATGATTGAGCTCGTTATCATTGAATTATTCTACATGAAAAATTTCTCGATTTTACTTCTGCTAGACCGTATCTATGGCCTACAACGGTCTTATAATACGAGACAATAACCGTTTTCATAAAAACATATACTCTGTATCACGTATCAAACATATAGAAAAGTCGCCGATTTTTCAATTTAAACTAATTATAATCGTTATATGGCCTTTTCGAAACAAATATCTCACTCAATTATATGGAGAAATTGTTGTTCGACTCCGCCATGGAATATTAGTATGTTTTACTGTACGACAATTTCAAGTGTTTCCATCAAAATGTTTTCGAATTGAACAAAGGTTTTATTGTTCATTCAGGACATACTATAAAAGGAGAGGTTGGCGATGGGCCTGTCGATTCACCATGTGCATGCGCTAGAGGCCTCGTACATTTCTGCAACCAAACGATCTACACGACAGCATCGACACATGGTTGATGGCGGGATTTTAGGCTACTCTGCAGTTTGGCAGTGGTTTCTTCAAGATGAAGAAGCATACCATTAAGTCGCGTCTCTCTCGAGATAAATTCATCACCGGCCTCAAAGATAGCTGACCCCGACACCTGCAACAACAAAAAAAAACAATAAGATGTAACAGAGAGAGCGAGTGTTTGTGAATAAAATTTCTTAGGCTTAGTAAGTAAATGCGCTCAAGGGAAATTATTTGATTTTTCGACACAGGATTTTTCGACCTTATGGATTCCAAATGCTTGTGATAGTCTTTGGCTTGGTTTAAGTACGGAGCTGTCTTGTTGGTTAGAATCGTCGTTCACAACTATAGCTTGCTCTAGAGGAGGAATCTCTTTGGCCATGGCCTGTGCAATTAACCATTATCATCAAATAATGAAGTAGAACTATATTACATTGAACATGCTCGTCCTTTAAATATGCGCAACTAGGGGTAAATCGATTCAAGCAAAAACCTTCAATTTATCGGCAGGCACATTCATAAGTAAATCATCGAGTGCAGCTTCAAGATTTTCAATGCGCTTGGACCTGAAACAAATTTACTTTAAAATGAACAGAAAACATATTTTAATAAGGAAACAGAACATACCCTCCTTTTGGAGGAATAATCGCAAAAACTTAGGTAAGACGGTCTAAGTTAAGACAGAAAGTCTGTATATTGTAGATACAGATACCCCCAATTTGAAGGTGGTTTGAAATACTTACATATCAATAGTCCACAGCCAAGTCGGAGGCGGCCAGAGTACATTTGAATAGCCAGGGTACGACCCAATAACACCACAATGGTACGGGTCTTCCATATGCCATACCCCAATCCGAAGATCCCTGTATCTCAAGTCGCTAAAAAGCATAACATCGTCATCAACTCCTTCATCATAATCTTTGAAACTGTTTTCTAAGTAAACAATGCAGTTCTTTCTAAATGAACCACCTAATTTGTGAGGTGAAACAGAGAACAAGAAGTCGAGTCCAAAGAAGAAAACCATATCACCGATACTAGTTACTTCAACCCATTCGGTAAGGTCTTCGCGGCGAACATTCCCTCTAACAACTAAATAATAAAAACGTAAAGAACTTGTTGAGTCAGCGAGTACTTTATAACCTCTTAAGCAATTTCTTAGGCAATTTTAACAAATAATCTTATATACATGCTACCCCGCCGTCCCATTCATTTGTTTAAATTTGACTAAAATATCAAAGCAACTTATACAAATGACTCAGATATAGGGAGTCCATATTCCTAAACTGTTTTAATTTACAAAGTCGCGTACTTTTATTTAACTTTGATTAAAATATCTTTCGCATAGAATAAGGAAGTATACAAATGACTCGGATTCATACCATATTCATAGCCATTTTTAATTAAGTCTAATTCATTTGTTTAATTTGATTAAAATATCTTTCGCAATGAATAAAAAAGGTAGATAAATGACTAGACACGTGGAGTACATTAAACGTACCATATTCCTAGACAGTTCTTGACGACGAAGCGCGAAAATGGCAGTGACAGATAACATGGCACGGAAGGTTAGGATGTCAATGGGGTTTGAGGTTAAGAAATTGGCTATGGTGGTTAATAGTTCTTGAGGAAGGTCCTCCCATGGCGGATTATTTCTACTATTTTTCATGTAGAAGGTTGAAGGGTTTTTGCACAACATTGAGAGAGATTATAATGAAGGGATTTTTTTTTGTTGATTTAATCACTTTTTTCATGGAACACGATTGGTTTGGTCGATTCGACTATTCTACTTTATTGTGGCATTGATTGATATGATCACCTTATTGAGGGAAGGTCTATACGTTGAACATCTATTCTTTAATTATATATCGCCCCTTTTGTAACCCTATATATATTTCCAACAATTGTTAGAAGTAATGCAAATGCTATCATTTTGGTCTAGAATTTATAGATACATTGAATTAGATAGATATCTTTCATTGCCTGATATACCACTAAATGCATGATTATGACCACTAACTTCATGTTTATGACACATGTTTATAATGGCGGTTATGGTCATTATGTCAGTGGCGGACGCAGGAATTTCTTACAAAGGGGCACCAAAAAAAATTTTATCAAATAAATTATATTTTGCATTTTTTTCTCTTAAACTAATGTTGCATAAAGTAGAAATGAAAAATAATTGACCTGGGCTTATTTTTTGATCTGATAAATAATTATTATTTTGAAATTAAAATAAATGTACTTTATAATTAAATGATGATTAGATCTAGTACTACGAAATATATGCATTTTAGTACTAATATAAACAATAATTACGAGTGGTTTAATGGTTAAGAAGTTAGTTTATTACCAAGAAGTATTGAGTTCAAATCCCTTATCAAACATTTTTTGCCGAACGAAATGGATCGTGGCCCAAATAACAAAAAAAAACAATTTCCTCAAAAATTTGCCAATAGCGCATAAGCTAAGGAACGAAATGGATCGTGGCCCAAATAACAAAAAAAAAACAATTTCCTCAAAAAATAAAGCTACCAAGAATCGAACTTGGGAGCCATCGCATGCATACAAGAATCTTAACCAACTGTGCCATATTCAATCTATGCTTCTATGCATTCATTAAAAATATACATTTCTAAAATTCCATGGGGGGCACCTGCCCCCCCGGGCCCCCCCTTGGATTCGCCCATGCATTATGTTGTTGATTATGGTGGTAAGTTATCCTATGATTATGGCATTTACTTGCTTCAAAAAAATGAGCATAGGATACCCCATTGATCTTCACCTATACAATGAATGGGTTAGATTGATTGAAGCCTTGAAGGATATACAAAAATGTAGAATCTTCATTCTTTATATCCTCTTTAATCTTTCAATATATTTCGAGCATACCATATGAGTTCCAACTCCTAATGGTTGAGTACACAATTTTAGGAGTGTTGTGTGACATTGGGGGACGACGCCCATTCCGATTTGTACCATAATTGGGGCAATTTCATTTCTCATTCAGTGGTCTCCATACCACGATAACATCTATTCTCTAATTATATCTCCTCCCTATAGTGACCCTATATTTCCAATAATTGAGAAACAAAATTTTGTCACTATTATTGTTGTTGTGTTCATCATTTTTGTCATTGGAATTATTTCTGTTGGCAAAGATATATGTTTTGGGCAATATTATAATTAATATGGATTCGGGTAGTATTAATCGGTCCTACAGGATCACACACTAGATGAG
>JAOWBH010149727.1:0-12292 GCA_028566215.1 Silene coronaria | reverse complement strand
TAGGTGCGCCTTTTGTATCCCATGCGCCTCACAGTGTCTGATGCGATGTAGTTGGCGCCTCACTGCGCCTTGCGCCTAGGCGCGCCTCAGGCGCGCTTTTTTAAACTAAGAAAGTAAGTGTTTCTGCAAAAAATGTTTCCTTGTTTCTGTAACAACAACCGCTGTCAGCCACTAGGAATCGCTAAGCTATTTAGTTCGGTAGAGCATATTGTGGACATATTTCTTCTTTCGTTTTTAGTATTCCTGCAGCTAGACAGTTAATATCATTGTATAATTGTTGATATGATCCTTATAAGGAGCTACTTTTCTTCTCTTTATGATTAAGATAATTCATGATAGCTTGAGTGCTTATTTCTCGCTCTCCTATAGTGTATGTGCGTCACTCCCTGGTGACTCCCATACATGGGTGTTATCTCCTTGGTGCCTTTGACCCATATCGTGCATTCAGTGGTTGAAAGGGAAAAAAAACAAGCTAGAGTTTTGTTTTGTCTGAGGTCCGGAGTGTCTATGCTATTTACTCATATCGCCCCTTTAGAACAAACCAAACTGACTTGTCTTTGTTTTTATCCTACGGCAGATAACATATTTGGAGGAGTGGGCCCTACTAGACGAAGAGCACTCTTGCGCCATGCATGGAGCTATTGAATCTTTGAAGGCCAGCACTCTCCGCCTCCCAGTAGTTGGAGGAGCAACTGTATGTTGTTGCATTTTATATACAATTCCATGAAGCATGGTTATGTATAGCTGTGAAACAGTCGGTCATTATTTTAATTTTCTTACAGGCTGATGTCCAGAGTGTAAAGGTAGCAGTAAGATCTGCCATTGATGTGATTCAGTCAATGATCTCCTCAACATGTTCTGTATTGGCAAAGGTATGTAGAAATTTTTCGTGTCCTTAGTTGCTAGCTAGTCGATTCACTTTCAAAAGCATCTGAACAAAATGGGAGTGATGACAACCTAGGCGAATATGTCTTATCATTGATATTTTGAATAGACTTGTAAGTATGCTGTCTACTTGTCTAAGTAGAATACATGTTAAAGAAACCCTAGGAATGATCATGATGCGGAGTATAAAATAAGAGAGTAGTACATGAAGAATGTAGTTTGGAAGTATTTTTACGTTGACTCTTCATATTATCTCGTGTACCCATGTCCATACTACACCCAAACTTGGGTATGACATGACAGTTTGTCTCTGTCTGCATCTTATGTAGTGTTCATGCAAGATGCAACATGTCCACAAGGGCCACCTTGGACTTCCTATCATTTTAGAAGTCTAGTCCCATAAAATAACATATATTTCTTTGCACATCATCAGACCCTTCATCTGAAGTCTAAACTATGTTACTCAGACTAGGTATGGGTGTTGCCGTGTTGGAAAGGAATTCATATCCAATTATCCAACTCGGCAGGACTCAATTTTTAAACATGTGGGACTTTGTTCTAAAATGAGGACGCAAGTGTAGGGTTACATTTTCAAAACAATTATCTACAAATTGGAAAATCTTGAGTTTGTTTTTTAAATAAAATGGAGATATGTACGAGACATGCGAATTTAAAGTATTAGATTTAATACAAGTCTCTTCCTCTATATGCCACGTGGCTCTCTATATTGGCTGTTGGAGAAGAGTTGTTGATTGCGGTAATTGTCAAGAACGGATTCCATACCCATATCCTTTAGTGTTCGAAACGAGTATGAACATAGAAATTAAGAGTCGAAATACATAGCAAGTGAGAGCCTTCAAATATGGTAAAATTTTGTCGCTGGCAGTTCCCTAGCTTTAGACTATAAAATCAATATGGGCCCAGGATGCTGTTCAGATCTAGATTTCTTAGAGGAGAAAAATATTCAAAGAGAATGAGTGCTTTCGTTAAAATACATACTCAAGATCTCCTGCGGGATGGAGTTGGAAGTTATACTGGCTGAGCTTAGAAACAAGTTACAGTAGCAGTGATATTCATTGACTGAAATGGAGTTTCTATTCTGGAGACTTTCTATTGTTATTGGACTTCTCTCTTGGATCACATATGAGAATATACTCACGGACTCACCCTTTCTAGCCCCAGGAAATAAAACGATGTCGTGCTATGATTCTATGTTATTCAAACTTGTCTAGGAGTGTAGGACTCTGGCGCATGTCAAATTAGTTGTTGGGCACTTCTATTTTGTTAGATTCTATTTATGTTTTGGCGTAAAATAAATTGTCCAAGTATCGTGTTATGTCCTACACAAGTGCGCATGGTATATGGCCTATAGGAGTTGCATTATCTAGCTATATGGAATAGTTGCTAATTGGTGAGGTGAAGAAGCAATTTAGGGACTCAAACTTCCAGGGTGATAGTGGTGTAATTATGCTTTCGTTTCCTTCCCCGTTTGTATTTGAAAAATGTTTTATCCTTGCCTATTTTCTGAGTTGTATCCTTGTCAGTACTCATCTTCCGTGTAATATCTGAAAATAAATGGATGAGATACGTAAGCTAGTTTCTATTTGCTACGTTTTCTGAGCTAAAGTCGGAATGTTGCATTATCTCTAGGTAGAAGAGGTGAATTCTTTGATGACTGAACTCTCAAGGGTTGCTGCTAAAGAAAGGAACTCACTGCAAAAATGCAAAGAAGTATTGTCAATGCTATCGGCCATGCAGGTTAGATTTCTCAGCTTACATTCCTTGATATATACTCGAAAATATACCTTGCCAAGGTAAATGCCGATCTTATTTACCATCTTTCTGAATCATTTCCGATCCAGGTGAAAGATTGTAGCTTGAGGACGCACATATTACAGCTTAACCGCTCACCATTAGCCTGACAACAATATCAACGAGTTTCTAGAACTAATCTTGGACTTTAACGATCTCTTTAAAACAAAGGCTAACACATACAAACCATCTTCGGTGGTATAGGAAGGTGACGAAGATGTGAAGGTGGATTTGGATGATAATTTAGGTTTTCTCAATAGTAAATGTTTTTGATCTGCTAAAGTGTGCCTCGTGTTCTTTAACAGCAATATCTCTGTTAGTAGTCGCTTCCTCGTTGTAAGTGCAGTTTCGTTTATTTTGTGCATTTCTTGCAAGGGAAAAACAATGATGGATGTAAATAGTGTAAGTTCTGAGTTGCTTATTAGTTACTTCCTTTGATCCAGTTAATTGTTTGTGTTTCTCATTTTATGATTACTTGCTTGTTTGTTTTTGTTATTTATCGCGTCACGTTTAAAACTGGTATAATTGTAGCATCGCAAGCAAAGAGAAACACAATTACTCTCGTTGGCAATTTGGCATATAACGGTCGTAATCTATATATAGTACTTTTAGTTGATGATAGTACTTCGCTGTGTAAATAATTACTCATTTTGTAGCTTACACAAATTTGAAAGGAGGCTCAAGTGAATTGTTGTAGCATACATAATTCAAAAATCATTCTCCATTGACGTGGTACCCTTTTCAACACTCGACAAACTCGATACTGTGAGAGTATATGACTACTAAAATCTAACGAGAACATAAATACATCTCGGAGGAATAAGAAGATTAAAATTTGCATTGTTTGGTTAATTAATTAGAATTCTTTTACTTGGAAAGTATTTGAAAGAATGAATTCTCCCTTTCCTTTCCCCGGTTTCACTCTCATTCCATTTATCGAAACAAAACTAGGGTATACGCTCAACTTTTTCTCATAAGTGAAAATAACATCAAGTTTTGAATATGCTAATGTTTGTTCTAATAATCAGACCTAAACAAGCTTGTTAAACAGAAGCAGAGGCTATGACACAGAATTCCTCCTGTTTTTGAAAGACAGAGATTTCCCATCCTCATGAGTTTCCGACGAATCTGAACCGCTCGTTTCACAACTTCCATTCTTGGAAGACCACATTTTCGAAAACATCTTCTTCGTCATTACCAACCCTTTTGTCTTATGAAATGAGGATTTTTCAACGCTTTTCTCGCTCGCCTTTCTCTCTAGTTTCAGAGCTGCCAACTCACTCTTTAGAGCATTCAGTTCCTCAACTGTGGCAACAGCGTCCCAGTCCTCATCGGCATTAGGGGTTGATTGGGAGCTTCTCTGAGACCCACTATTGAGGTCCCGGATGCTCTTTGGTAGGTCAGGTGTGCTGGTCCCTGATGTGGCTGAAGCTCGAACCTGCTCAAAGAAGAGCACCTGAACGATCACCCTCATGGGCAGCCTTTCATTCTGCACAGCATGCATGCATGCATCTACTGACAGCTTCTTGCAGTCCATTAGGCGGCATATTCGCTTTCTCTCGCTTTTGCTAGTTTCTGGGTGCTCCTGCATTGTTAGCCATGATTATCAGAAATGCTGCAGACCAGAAATTAAAAGATAAATTCTCATAATTGCTTTCCTCATTCACACCAGAAGGCCTAGTTATCCAAGTCTCGGACTCAATGACTCAAATTTTGAGACGTTGGACCCTGTCCTAAATTAAGGGTATGAGTGTTACAGTGAAGACACAACTTCAAAACAGATGTTAGTAAAGCTAAGAAACAGAGGTTTAACGTAGAATGGAGCAATGCTAGAAACATGAGGCTTAAAATCACAAAAAATCATACTAGTACATCATATAGCATTCTATTCATCTCTTTCGTCATGGAAGCCTTTCTTTGTGTCTCTGTTTGGACAAGTATCAGAATGGCAAACGCGTCCATGATGTTACATCCAACAGGAGTATGAGCAAATAAGTTACGCGTCAAAAAAACATAGACAAGTACAAAAAATTAAGATGTAACCACGAAAAAAATTCATAATTGAACACGTGACATCCGGAAATGCACGACATCCATACCAGGAGTATTCATGAGTTTTAAAAATGGTGTTAGTAGTATATTACTATTCCTGAGTTACTGATGAACAACTTAGGTAGGTCCATGGCAATTATTGGGAACCGTTGTAGTAATACATCAAAAAGATACTCCCTAGTCCCTCCGTTCCAATCATTTGTTCACCTTTTATATTCTTCATGGGAGGTATCTTAATCAAAGGTAAACAAATGATTGTGACAAAGAGAGTACATATTTTTTTGTTTATAATTGTGAGTGGAAAATAGAACATCCTTGCCCCATTTTCCTCTTTTAGGCAATCTCGTAGGTTTTCTATATGGGTCGGTCTAACAACGTCTCACATTAGAAATTGTGACCGAACAAAAAGAAGAGATTGATTACCTTGAGGTACATATCAATGGCACGGTATAGACCATCATGCCCAGGCCTAGAAATACCAGAAAGCATCTCAGCAAGCCCAGTAAACTTTGACACAGGTAGACTAGGATCTTTCGCGATTGCAGCAAGGTAACCATCAATTATCTTGGCCACCATAAGCTTTGATGCTTCCGACAAAATCCCACCGGGTTGGTCTAGCTTTTGAGCTTCATCTTCCTCCAATGTCTCAATCTCACAAATTCGATGCCGATTCAAAAACTCATACACTATGTTCTGTACAATATCAACATCATACTTCAAAGCTTCTCCTTCTGGCGCTGCTACCAAAAGATCACTCACAGTGGCCTGCTCTAGCTGGTGTCCTATTCTCTTAATTAGCTCTTTTTTTGCCGGTTCTCCAGAGTTCACCAATATGGCTGCTTTCAACAATTTCAGCAAGAAACTACAGGACACACAGCCTTTCTCTGCAGGAAGCAGGCTGATGATTGTATCAACAATGAGCCGATAATTTGTCATGTCACTTGACTGGGTCCCACCCTTGACCAAACCCGGAAACTGTCGATAAGCATAAGCTTTCAAAGCTTCTCCAATCACTTCATCACAAATAGCACCTTTGCTTTTGATAGTTTGTAAGACCCTCCTATACAAATCAGCCTCAATCTCACACAAGTCCTCAACCCACCAATCCTTTGGCACCACTTTGTAGTTCCTAACACCAAAGTGATTTTGATCAATTCCATTTTCCTCAGGAAGCTTTTTACGGTTGTAAGTGTAGGACCAGTCCACCTCAGCAGGGTCAACAGCCGCTTTAGAAGCAATAGAGTCGATACAGTGATTAATCAGTTCTAAATCTTCAGACCATGGAAGCATAGCCTTGGTTGTCTGTAAAACTATGATAGAGTCCTTCCAGCTTCGAAAAATGATAGAATTCAGAAAGACATCAATCTTGTATACAAGATTGCCTTTCTCCATACTTTCTTGCATCCCAAGATACTCAGCTGCACATCGAATGGAAATTACATTATGTGCATTCAAAGTAACGACCATTCCATAACAGAACTTGGCACATATCTCGAAAGCAGCGGGCCCTCCTGGAATGTCAGGAATTATCACTTCATCACTACTCTGTTCGTTTGTGTTCGCAACCAACTTTTGCAAGCAAGAAGACTTGGAGAGTAAAGGAAACTGAGAAGTCAATCAAACCAAACTGTCAGTATACGTTCATTGTTGTTAGTGTCTATTACCTCGGTTCACTTAAACTCACTACATTTACTTTTAGACCAAAGTTTTAGGAGGAAAAAATGAGAGAAGAATGAGGCACACACTAACATGGGAGTGTTTTTGTGGGTAACTTCTAGCGTAAATTGGAAATGTAGTGATTTGGTTTGAATGTCCCAAAAAAGAAAATACAGTGAATCCAAATAAATCTATAAATGCCATCAGTAAAAGAAAAGCCATAAAAATATTATACTGTCATTTGAAACATCTTTTCTAATTTGTATCTTTAACTATAGCAACGGTCTTACCTTGTGCAGATAAAATTTCACTTCCCCAACATTTACAATGATATCAGTAGCAAGCTCGGAGGCCACATACCTATGCATGACATATACCTTGTGTAAGTAATAGACAACAATAATATTAATAACAGAAAAAGAGTAAGAGACAGAATAACATCAATAAAAACCAGTAAGCACCTAACATATCACCATGTTGTAGCCAGTAAATTCCAGCTTTGATAAAGTTCAGCACAATTAATCAGAAAACACAAATGCAAAAGCATGAAATTAACCACAAAAGGAATTTTTTTCACTACAGCAACAGTACCCCAACATCCCAAAGACTCCTATCAGTCCCACCTGTACGACTGCACTGAGGTTAGAGGGTCAGGTGTACGACCTATACATAACTTTCCTCTTTGTTGAAACATATGAAGGTTATAAATGATGTATAATGAAAATTGTGTCAACCAACTCCTAGATTACCATATAAAAGGCACAAAACAGTTGAAGGAGTAATTTTGCTTCATTCATCATATTCCAAAACAAAAAAAGAATATTCTCTCTAGTAGAAGTGAAAAAGTATTATTTCATCAACTCCATGAAAAGCTGTTCTTAAAAGCATACTTTCCGCCAACTGTTATGCCGAATTGGGGGAGATCAAGATTGATGCACTTAAGGTTTAGCGAGAGCAGAAGCACTAACAGTTGTCAGGAAATATGCTTTTAAGAAAAACTTTTTTCATGAACATGAACCTGGCTCTAATACCAAATTTGATGGTGAGAAATCGATTTTATTATGAATCTGATTCATTTTCTTGCAACAATCAGTTTGTAGTTTGCCTTTATATAGGCCTCAGAGAATTCTAGCACTATCCTATATAAACTAGAAATACAACTCGCAAACATAGATTTCCTAGGACATAATTAATGAGACTTTGACAGATTATTTGAAACCGAGCTATCTTAAGAACTAGAAATACAACTCACAAACTTAGATTTCCTAGGACATAATTAATGAGACTTTGACGGATTCTTTGAACCCGAGTAAACTCTAGAACCTCAAGTAATTTCCAGAATATGTTACCACCTAATCTAATCATTGCTGAAAATACAAATTATCTCACAATAAAACCCATTCATGAAATCAATTTACCCATTTAGCCAGTAAATCTATTATAAAAGTTTCAGATTCAAGTGGTTTTCGGGAAACTGATTTTTCAACTCTCAATTTTATTTTTACCACTCCTACTTGTGAGTGGAACGAGCAGCAGTTTAGTGTACTATTGATTCTATGACAGTCATTTGATGGGGAAAAAAGGTAAAATGGTCTAAGTTGTATGAGCTTCTCATATATTACTAGAAGTCCCCACATAGTCCTTTCTGATAGACCCCTGATGGTAATTACAGATTTTAAAACCAAAAGCATTGCAGACTTTTGTATAACGTCTAGGCACATTAAGGGGTCACCGGTTCCGTTTGTGGAGAAGAAGCAAAAGAGAACGGTTCCGCCGAAATAATTATGAACCTATTTGAATGTTGTAGAAAGATCATGTCAAATTCAGCATTAATTCATTTGGAATCAATAATGTTTCTTAGACAGAAATCAATGCAAGAAATTAGAGCACCGTTTATTATACTCATAAGAGATTGATGGCGCTCCTACCAAGTGATTTTTTTATAAGTTGGTCAACTCCGAATCAAATGTCTAGCATATTCAAAGAACTAGACACATAAACCAATGGACCGATAGTTGATTTAGCAAAAGGAAATATAAGAGTCCGGTTTAGAAAGTGTCAAAGAGACCGAAATAATTTATCATATCCGGGGATAAACTTCTCCTTTCTCGAAAAATTCATTCAGAGAAAGGCGAGTAGCTAAGTAAAGATTGGAGAACTTAAATATTCTTGATTTAAAAAAAGGAGAAAATCCCGAACTCTGCTGCACTGAGTGAAAATGTTGGAAGCCCTTCCAAGACAAAGAAATCAACAATGAACATCACTACCCACTGAAAGATCAACTGATTTCCCGAATTCAACTGAGAGCATTTCCCACAAGTGACATGTTTAGATGGAAAGTGGAAACTCGGAACATGTATACTTCACCAACTAATTAATTAACAGTTATATTAAACTACCCGAAAGGCAGCCATATGGTGATGCTAAACAGATCAACAGAAAACTGGAATGACCAATGAACAGAACAGGTAAGTAAGATGTACCGAACGAAAGATACTAATACTGAAAGCAGATTAGATTCAACAATATAGATTAACGGGTTACGCTCAGCTTGAAGTTCTTACCTGACATTGTTTTCTTGACATTGAAATGTATCCGGCTTTGACCCAAGCTTCATAAACTTCATCTTGGTCAGAAAGATCTTGATTTGACTTCACTTCCAATCAAATATATGCCTTACCCGGTTCAAAACTAATGGATCCTTGAACTACTCGCCGACCATATAAACACATCCGCAATCATAGAGCATTTACAATAACCAAGAAAATCCTCCTGAAAATGGAACATTTAAACTCCCAAAGGAAGTGGGGACCAAGTAACTAGATTTAACAGACACTCTAAGATTCAAGGCAATATGGAAAGATCTCAAGATGATGAAAAGGCATATGCAGCCAGCGTGACCGAATCTTTACAGAAACTAAGACAGTTTTATGATAAACAAAAGTACAAAGCAAATGGTATTAAGTAACTTAAATAAAAGGGTAATCGTGAATTGTAAGAGAACCAAATAAGAGCATTTGTTTCCTTGGTCGACAGCAAAGCCCGTACTCCCCGGGCAAATCAATTGAGCTTAGGAAACATTGGCAACAGACTGAGTACACTAAAAAAGTCCGATAACTAGTCACACCCACAAGCAACTAACTAATTTCTAACCTTCCACCACCACTTTGTTCCATTTCTTAATTATTTCTTCCCTAACTTCTTACTTTCCCTTCTTTCTTATACAATATTTTAAGTCTAAATCCTTAATTAAAGATTCATATCACCAAGACCTACAATGTGCTCTTTAAAGCTTCAAGTACCAATACCCTAATAATCTAATATTAACCGAAAAAGCTTCAAACTTTACCAACATTTTTTTAATAAGAACCCATTTTACCGTTTGTACACCGCGGAAACTGGCAAATCTGTAACGGAAAAAAAACAGCATCTGGGTATCAGTTGAAGAAAAACACCAAATTAGTGGACATAAAGCATCTTTCAGGGCAATTATTTTTAATATAACAAGTGACTTAGGAAGCTAACAGCA
The DNA here is from genome assembly GCA_028566215.1 of Silene coronaria. NCBI lineage: Eukaryota > Viridiplantae > Streptophyta > Magnoliopsida > Caryophyllales > Caryophyllaceae > Silene > Silene coronaria. Next base: position 2,358 of record JAOWBH010149727.1, on the reverse strand, counting down.
ATGCATTAACACTAATTATTTATATGGGTAAACATTTAAACTACAATTAAGGTATAGTCAATGAGAAAATTCTGAAGAATCCCATGAGAAACAATCAAATCTACCTAAATAAATGAACTACCAACAAAATCATATACAATGAAGTTTAATCATATACCGAAGACGTCTTAGCCTAGTGTTTAAGAAGGAGATATTGTGAACAATCAACCCCGTTATGGTAGTGCGCTTGTGGCTCATTTGACACCAAAACAAATATGCTACTCCCTCCGTCCGAATCATTTGACACCAAAACAATAATTGAATACGTAAACAAAAGACGGACGGAACGGAATACAGTAGTAGCAGTAAAAGGGCAAGAAAGCATGGAAATTTGGACCACATTTACAACAATGTTTTCTGAAACAAAAACCCAAAAACAACTCTCCATGTAAACACCATCAAAACCCAAGAAACGGAATATTGTCAAACTACCATTTTTACACGCCTATTAAACTTGGTAATTGAGCATAAAGAATGAGGAATCAAAATTATACCCGTTTCATTTAAAGATAAAAGACAATTAATAAACTAATAAGAAAGAAATAATTATGAATCCCAATTAATTACAACAGCAATAACAACATTACCCACTCAATAGCTCCCGCAAATTACGAGGTAAAAGGGGTCGGAAGTACGCAAACTTACCCTTATGCTAGTAACACAAAAATGTTGTTTCCTATAAATTAACTGAGACAACAAAAATTAGTGTGGAAACTCACCAGAATAAACATTGAGCTGAAGGAGTGAGAAAACAATCCAAATAAAGAAAATATGGCAATTCCTATTAACAAAAAAAAATTGATGTTAGCTTTACTTTTTCGCGCTTAATAATTTCATTTTTTTACTCTACGGTGTGATTTTTTTTTTTTTTTAAATTCTAAGTGGTAAATAAAATGAGTTAATTAAAGTAGGGTTGGTCAAAAGTATTTATAGAAATACGAAGTACTCTACATAAGTTTACACTAGCTAAAATCTATGTATTTTCCACGTTAATTGTTTCTAACGAGTAACTAGTTCTTGTGTCCGTGGAAATTTATCAATTAATAGACTATATAATTGGTTGTATACAATTGGTAGTGTTTGTGTGGAACAAGCACAATACCTTAAGGTACTATGAAGGTCGTAACTACCCTCCTACACTTTGTGATCTATCCTTGAATGTAAGGGTTCGAGCCACTATTGTAGATGCATGGTCTAATAACTAGCGCTAAATTACAGGAGTACTAGTGGATGCTAAAGCTAAATTACAAACTAAAGGATTGACTGATTACCTCCGTGATCGGATGTGCTCGCCATGCTACTGCTAAATCTAATGTTACGATCTAAAGATAGACTAAGTTGTATTTGTTGTTGTTTGAATTGTGTCGTTCGCTCGGATAAATGCATCTTTATATAGACATCCTTCACTGGTTCCTTTTGATTAGCAACTACTCCTTAGTGGGAGGTGGTTGAATAACCGTCGAGTCTTTCTGAATCCTCATCCAAGTGCTTGATGACTTCTCCTTGCCCAACGTTTTGTCTTCTTGGATCTTCTCTTCTCTTCTTATTGGATCAACTTGATTAGGCCCAATTACTTATTCTTTAAGTAACAAGCCCACATACCCTTAAAATAAGAGATTTATAGTATCTTAACTAAATTAAACGCCAACAAATACCCCTCACTCCCTCAGTGTTCAAAGGTTGATTAATTCTAACCTTTGGATGCTGAATCCTTTTCAAGGTTAAAAGCTTTGTTGATTTAGTCTTGCTGTGCCAGAAATATCAACGCTTAATCCAAAGTTGCTATGCTTTGCAAACTTCAGAACATACAGCTAAAATTTTCCATTTAGCCTAGAGAAAATCTGGAGAATCGTAATGGATTCATTAGAACCAGGCGAAAATAAAGGATTAGGACATCCTTCGTTATCTTGACAAGGAGTAATATCTTCATCTTCTTCAAGCAATCTTTGGTTTTGCTTTCTTGAAATAGCCCCCTCCCTAATGGCCATTTTACTTTTTAAGTAAAAATTTTAAACGAGACATAAAATGAACTTTGTGACACCCTCGCGTTTTACAATAAATAAAAATCCAAAACATAGCGGAAATATGATGGAAATTGAAAACTTTACATAAATAAAGACAATGTAAACAACGAGGTATCATAAATCATACAAACCAACGACAATAAGTGTGAATGATACAACTAAGGAAGGTGTATCAAGTGGGGAAGAAGTATCCCTCAAAATAAGTACAAAAACGAGTAAGTCTAAACTAGCGCAAATGGGTAAATGTCAAATCCGACACTCGCTAGCTCACACATGTCTTCACCCCATATAATCA
>JAOWBH010149726.1:0-21063 GCA_028566215.1 Silene coronaria | reverse complement strand
GTCACACTTGGTTGTATTACTTTACTTTCGCAACTTTCGCGATTTTTATGTTATGAGTTTTCGCTAGACCTTGCATGATTGACACCTCACAATTAGGATATCTTGGTAACAGGTTCAAGTTTTGAAAATTTACAGGTTTTTACCCAAATGAACCTATTACAAACAATCCACGCAGTTTTATTTCAGAATTACGTGTTTATTTTCCGCACAAATTTGAGGGTGTCACATGGGGTGGCGGAAGCAGGTGATGGGGGCTGGGTCTGGGGCGTAGACGGTTGATTAGGGGAAGGAGGAGAACTGTTTCGTGGAGGGGAGGCAGGGGGATTGTTGGGTGGATGTGGGGATGGTGCAGTGGGTTAAAATGTCGGGTTAATGGGCAGGGGTATTGGGTCGGGTGGGGTAGAGCTTGATGGTGTATGGCTGGTGGGTGAATGGACAGCGAACGGGAAAACGCTCTCTTCAAAAGTGACGTGACGCGAGATGTAGATTTTGTTGGTGACGGGGTCAAGACAACGGTAACCGCGTTGATTTGGCGGGTACCCAAGGAAGACACATTTGACGGGTGGCAGTAGTATTGGGGTAGCAAGCACACCCAAAGACACGTAGGTGCTCATAGGACGGATGTTTTAAGTAGAGGACGGAAGTGGGTGTTTTGTAGTGAAGAGTAGAAGTGGGTAAGATGTTGTGAAGATGAGTAGCCGCGTGGAGGGCTTCGACCCAAAAGTGGGATGGGACGGAGCCGTGTTGTAGGAGAACGTTTGTAATGTCATTGAGGCGTTGAATCATACGTTCCGATTTGCCATTTTGGGGTGATGTATGGGGGCATGAAAAACGAAATGTAAGTCCATGTTGCTGTGAAAAATTGGTAAACATTTTGTTGTCAAATTCCCTGCCCATGTCGCATTGAAATGTTTTAATATTGATATTGAATTGGGTAAGCACAAATTTATGGAATTGAAGGAATTTGTCAAAAACTTGGGACTTGAATTTTAGAGGATACACCCAAACGAATTGGCTATAGTTGTCGATGAGGACCATGTAGTATTTGTGGCCTTGTTTACTTAAAATGGGGGAGGTCCATAGGTCGCTATGGATGATATCAAATGGTGCTAGAGTTTGAGATTCGGAGTCGTAAAAAGGCAACCGTTTGCTTTTGCTTAATTGACAGGAGGAACAAAGTAAAGAGTCTGATGATTTATTACAAGCAATACGACTCGAAGACTTTAAAATATGTAAGATAGATTGACCCGGATGACCTAGGCGAGAGTGCCAAACGTCATAGCTATGGACCACAAAGGCAGACGGTGGATGTGGGGGCTGTGGGGACGGACTCGAGGTAGACACGGGGTAGAGCTCGCCGTCACTGTCACTCCGCAAAATCGTTTTCCCAGTCGGAATATCCTTCACAGAAAAACCAAATGGATCAAATTCCACACTAACATTATTATCTTTTGTAAATTGACGGACTGAAATTAAGTTCTTGATAATATGGGGTGCATGTAGGACATTTTTTAATTGTAGGGTACGGTTATGTGTAGGTAAAAGGGAGGTGCCCGAACCCATAACTGGAATGCTATTACCGTTACCGACATAAATAGAACGAATTTTGCTCGAATTAAGAGGAGAGGAAATCATACCTGGGTCGGAAGCTAGATGCGATGATGCGCCCGTATCCATGTACCATGGGTCCATTGGGTGTTGCACAGTGAGAGCTTGAAAAGACTGGGTCAGATCAGTCGGTTGCGGGGGCTCACTGTCGAGAACAAAGGCTTGACCAGACTGTCGCGGTCGCTGCGGACCACGATTGTAGTGTCGCGGCTGCTGCTGTGGGGACATCAAACCAGGCCATTGAGGGGCCCAGCCGGGGTAGGTTGGGTATGGGCATGGTGGTGGAGTCCAGGGGGTGGTCCAGCCAGGGGGTGGGGGCCACGGGTAGGTGGGTTGGGTGACAGTGGGGGCCACGGATTGTTGCTGATGAGAGGTGTTATTTTGTTGGTTTTTATTATTATTGTGACGACGATGGTGACGGTTATTATTATTATTATTAGAGGAAGGCTGACGGGGGGGAACCGAGGTGGTCTTAGAGTTGGGTTCGACCCACTGGTCAGACGGGGGAGTCGCAGGGGCTGCCAATGCAGTGGCGGTCTCATCTCTACCGGCTTTGCGGTGGAGTTCAAGTTCAAGCATGCTGCGAGCGGTCTCAAAATTAGGAGACGATTGATTAATATAAGATGCGACGGTATCGTACTCACCTGGTAGACCACGGACCAACTGAATGACGAGACGAGCATCAGATACCGGGGCGTCAACATCCTTCAACATCCCAGCGAGCTCCTTGAGGCGTTGGCAATATGCATCCAGGGACGACATATTTTCGAGTCGAAGGCCATTAAACTCGGACTCGAGTGCAGCAGCGCGGGCCCCTTTGTTGTTGTTGAAAATGCTTTCCACCCGGAGCCATGCTTCACGAGCGGTGGATTGATCTTCAAGAACACGGGGTAGGAGATCGTCGCTCATCGTTCCATAAATCCATTGCAAAACATGGGAATCGATTTTCTTCCAAGCCGAGTAAGAATCGTCTGTCTTAGGCGGGGCACGTGTGCCGTCGATGTGAGCAAGCACATCGTGCCCTTCAGCGTGGAGACGAAAAAGGCGAACCCAAGTAGCGTAGGTCACTTTTGTGCCATCGAGAACGCGTACTTTGTTTTGTATGTTTGTTACGGTGAAGACGGGATGAAGGGTGTGTTTAGGAGAGGAGGAGGTGGCGGCGTCTGTTGTCATGTTGACAGGGCTGATGGTGGTGTCGAAACACCTCCATATGCGGCGCTAGGGTTAGGGGATCGAAAAAGATGGAGGAAACGAATTTCACACCAAAGGCTGTGATACCATGTCAGATTATGTAATCCCTTGAATGGGTAGTGATCATTCATCTCAAATATATAGTTACAGTACATGATAAACTAGGAGATATACATGCCTATAATTAGGATATATGCTAACTAAATATGGTTAGATGAGATACACACTATCCTAACAAATATGTACAATATAATTGACTAATAATTTCAATATTTGCCTCACAATTTAACTGTCATCAATCTCTACTGATATTATCTCGCAATTTCTGTACCTTCTTAATAATATGGTTCCAAGGCTCCAATTTTTCAAGAAATATCATTTTTTTTCTTGCGTCAGGTTCTTTGGTGGAAATTTCATGAGGCATGCATGAGGAAGAGGTCGGAACGTTTAGACAGTTAGCATAGGATATTAAAATTGCATTTATTAAATTTTTTATTACCTTAAAAATTAAGAAATATAGAGATGTAAATTGTTAAAGTTTTAACAGTTAGTAAGATTAGCTACGTTTTAAAATTGTATCACATAAGAATGTTGTTAATTTACTTATATAGTATAGTGAATAACATTTCGTATACGTAGTTTTATAATAATATATTAATATGTCTGCTCTAAATTATACTTTGTATAAGTTTTATGTTTAAATATTATTTGTTAGATGTCTTTTTTAGTGGGTACATTTTTAGTAATTGTAAAAACATAATACGAGTATTATTTTATTGAGTACCTTTTTATAAATAAAATCTAAAAAATAATGTGTTGTAGCACCGGATATAGACTAATTCTATCATAAAATTTAAGAGGGGGAAGGGATGAATTAAGTACCCTTTAAAATTATACTTTGCATGTGATCATATCTTGATGTCGTTATACAGTCATGGTCACCTGAGAGGAAACATACATCAACATCATAGTTTATCCCAGTTTGATGCATCCAAGACACAGCTATAGTTTGGTACTTCTTGGGAATGTCTGGACTCTTGGATGATGCTCTTTTGGAGCATATCCCAAATCTTTACCGTGTGTTAAGTTTATGGATCCGGTACTTAAGAGGGGTAGGGATGAATTAAGTACCCTTTAAAACTTTAAGCATAAAGAGAGTTATAAATGATTCTGAATCAGTACTCAGGCTAAAATTAAACAAGACTGTTTAATATCAACGAAGTTGTGCAGTACTAATATGAACGAATTCGAATGATGGAACGAAAACAAACAACGAAATGAAAAACAATAAAGAAACAAGAACACCGGAATTTTGAAGTTTTTCGACCTACTCTCTAAAGGTCTACGTCCACTCTTCTCTCTTATTAACGTTTCCTAATAATCTATCCGATTACCAGGAAACCCTCCACGATTAACCCGGTAGACGATAGTGCAAACCCGAGTACAACCCGTACCCCAAAAGCACTCTCTCATAAAATGAAAATTACAACTCCTTTTGCCTCCTTATATGGTTCACAACTTAGAACATTGGAGAACAAATTTTGCCACAAAATAGGAAGTTTATTTTCCTCTAAACATTTCAGAAATAAATAAATTTTAGGCAACTTTTTTTCAAAATTATCTTAAACCAATTTTCAGAAAAAGATCTTAGCCATGTGTTTATGAACCATTCAGAACATATATGAGTAAGCTTAAGAACCATACTCGTACAATTTGCTAGTTATTACAACACATCTTGAACGAATGATCCAGGCTTCTTCCTTGACTAAATATTGTTCTTCATAACCTGCAGTAATTCATTTTTAGCTAAACCATAAGTTAAAAGGGAAAGAAGGATTATGAACATCATCAACAAACTAAGTTCAACATAGTGTTGTCACCTGACAGCATGAGTTGAAGAATGAAGATTGTACGGCAATCAGTGTTGTATCAAGGCCTGAGGAACGGCATATAGTACAAGACCATTTTGTTCCCCGCCTAGAGCCAGCCACAGATAAACCACATTCACCATGGTTTGCAGTATCTAGCAACATGTCTTCTGACTTTCTGAGTCAGTGTTTACAAAAAATGCTTTCACCAAAAAATAATGGGACACCCAAAATAACTAAAACCATAGGGGAAAGCCAAAATAAAAATGGCAAGAACTTGGCCAAAACAACAGCACTCCAATACACGATACAAGAGGCATAGCTAGGCACACAAAGCCTAAAGGCTGTTTCAGAGGGACATGATTTAATCTGAACCATAAATAATATCAACACGCTGCTACTACACGATACAAGGGGCATACAGAGTTAAGAAAGCCATATTGTTGTAGTCTATCACATTCCAACACGAGTGAATCAAACGCATCATTTAAAAACGTCAAAGGAACCAAAAAAATATAAAGCAGAGACACCCTTTGCCAGTCTCAAACTGCAACAGTAAATTTAGCTTAAATGACCCCCAGAGTATACTTGCATGGTCAGAAAGCACTCCTTGAAAACTTCTGTAGACTTAATTATACTGTATTGAGGTTTAATAAGTAGTGTACTATAAATACATTACATGTACATACTTTAATAATAATATCCTCACTTTTATTTACTCCTGCTTATCTCTCTATAACAAACTTTCTCTCACTATAACAACCTTTCTCTTACCTTAATAAATCAACAATGGAGATCAAAGTTCTATATGGTATCAGAGCTTAAAGATCGGTCATCTGATGATATTTTCGTCTCGTTTCTTCCGCATTGTGGATCTTCATTCTGTATGATTTCTATTTCTTCGTCGATTTTCCCTAAATAGTTTGACCTAGAATTTGTTCGATCGAGTTCTTTGTTCTTCTTTCTTAATTCTTCGTGGTATTACCTTCAATTACTTCGGATTTAATCGTTTTTCCATTAAAATCAATCAAAAAAAAACAAAAATGCCTGAAATTGTTGAAGAATCAAACAATATCCCTAATTCTTCACAAAATTCTGCTAGCTATGCGAACCTTGATGATCCTCTTTTCATTTCTACGAATGATCAGCCTACTCTTAAGCTTCTTACTTACTATTTCAATGGAAATAATTACACTAAGTGGAAGCATGATGTTTACCTTGCACTCATCGCAAAGAATAAGGACGGATTCGTTGACGGAGTTCTAAAAATGCCTGATAAAACTGATCGTTCTCATAATCAATGGATTCGTTGCAATCTGTTTGTTGCTAAGTGGATTTTACATTCAATTGATCCTGCAATTCGTGAATCTTTGGATTATATTCGAGATGCTAGGGAATTATGGTTAGAAATGATTGAGAGGTATGGTCAACCTAATGGATTAGAAATTTATCAACTCAAGAAGGATTTAGGAAACATTTCTCAGGATAATTCTTCCTTAATTGAGTATTACAGCAAGCTAAAGATTGTATGGGATTACCTTGCTTCCATAGACCATGTACCTTTGTGCAGCTGTGGTGCATTAGATCAATGTTCCTGTCACTTACTCAAAAGAATGGTGGACAGGGAGTCTAATGCTAAGTTGATTCAGTTTATCATGGGGTTGAACCCTGCATATGAGATGGTTAACACAAATATCTTGTCTATGGAACGTCTTCCATCTATCAACAAGGCTTTTTCTTTGCTGCAAAAGATTGAGAGGCAGAAACAAATTAGTGATGCAGTGGAGGTTCTGGCTGAGGCTACTGCATATTCTACTACACAACAACCTGATTTGAAAAAGGCTAAACATAATCCGCCTGAATCCACTCCCATTGCTCAGTCCTGCAACTATTGTAAGGATCCTGGTCATCTAATCATTAATTGTCCTAAGCTCACACCTTGTGAGGCATGTGGCAAGAAGGGACACAAGCTTGAGTATTGCAATGTTTACAAAAACAAAGGAAAAGGTAAAAACTGGAAAGGGAAAGGCAAGATGACCTTTCAGAATGGAGATAATGTGTACAGAAGGAAAGCCAACAATGTTCATACAATTGATTATGATGATGATGATGAGGCAGTTGATTACCCATCATTCTGTTCTGAACCCTCTTCAGATTCGTTTGCCATGGATACTAAGTATGCTACTCATACTGCACAAGCTCCCATGATGTTTGATACTCAAATGATGAATGGCTTAGTTCAGTCTGTGGTCAAGCAAGTAGTACAGACTATGTCTGAAAATCTGCACAGTCCATCTCTCATGTAAACTTTGCAGGTATAATTCCTCAGTCTCATGTTTGCTCAGTATCTAAGTGCTTACCTACATCTGATTGGATTGTCGACACTGGGGAATCTGATCATATGACCTCTAGGATTGATAAATTGCATGATATAAGAATCTTACTCAAACCTATTGTTGTGAGTCTTCCTAATGGGTCTATAAAAATGGTGCACAAGATAGGAAAAGCTTATTTGTCATCTTATTTGACATTGCATAATGTCTTAATTGTGCCAGACTTTAAGCAAATTTTGCTCTCTGTTGGTAAGTTGATTGGGACTGATAACATTGTGGTCGGTTTTAACACTCATGAGTGTGTTTTCCAGGACCTTACAAGTAAGGTAATTCTTGGAGTTGCCAAGAAGTGTGGTGATCTCTACTGGCTGAAGTCTTGTAAGATAGCAAATAAAGAGACTTCATATTCTAATACTAGCACTTCTTGTATTGATGTTACTAGTAACATGGCTAAGTGTACTAGTAATACTAGATCTACTATGACAGAATTACATGTTATACATGCCAGACTAGGACATCTTTCTGTTGATAAGATGAAACACATGTTGAACATTCCTAGTTCTGGTATTAATGGATTTTTTTTGTGAAACTTGCATTCTGTCTAAGCATCACAAATCTCCCTTTCCCAAGAGTTTATCTCATGCTTCTATATGTTTTGAGTTAATTTATATGGACATTTGGGGTCCATATAGAATTAAAGCCATAAATGGTGCTAAGTACTTCTTGACTATTGTTGATGATCACTCAAGAAGCACTTGGACATTCCTTTTTCACCATAAAACTCAAGTTTATAACCTTGTTAAGGATTTTCTAGCCTATGTGGACACTCAATTTAGCATGAAAGTCAAGCTTGTCAGAAGTGACAATGAGACTGAATTCCTTCAGAGAGAGTGTCACGGATTGTTTAAAGACAAGGGTATTGTTCATCAAAGAAGCTTAGTTGGTCGACCTCAATAGAATGGGAGGGTAGAAAGGAAGCATAGGCACCTTCTTGATACTTCTAGGGTTTTGAGACTACATGCTGGTTTGCCTCTGAGGTTTTGGGGAGAGTGTATTTTAGCTTCTACTCATTTGATCAACAAAATGCCAGTTAAGATGTTGGGTTGGAAGAGTCCATTTGAAATATTATTTCATGAACAGGCTCCCTATCATGATCTTAAAACCTTTGGTTGCTTATGTTACTCTGCCTTGGCAAGACCTGTTCATGATAAATTTGCTAATAGAGGGAGAAAGTGCATATTCTTGGAATATTCTTATGGTCAGAAAGGGTACAAAGTTTATGATTTAACCACCCAGACTGTCCTTGTCAGTAGAGATGTAGTATTCTAAGAAGATGTCTTCCCTTATAAAAGCCAACAATGTCCACAACAACTTGATACTCAAAATTCAGAAGACTCAAATATTGTTGATTTCACCATTTCTAAAGAAATTTCTCCATTATCAAATAATATACACTTCTAATACAACTACAACTACTTCCTCACTCATAAACAATAATCACACAGATACAAATAATACAAATAATACTACTACTTCTGAATTTTCAGTGGACCTCCCTGGTTCATATACACAAGAAACCTCAAATGCTGATCTAGCAGGTACAACAACACCTAATATTCCTAATATTCCTGCTCCTAGAAGATCAGTTAGACCAAGGCAAATATCTAAAAATTTACAGGGATATTATTGTCCCATAAAACTTCCTTTTCAACCCGCAAATACTCAAGAGACCAGTAGCAGTTCTACCTCTGCTAATGCAGCTATTTTGCATTCTCTTACTGGTTTTGATCCAGCATATGTTGCCACCTTGGCCAGTGTACTAAGTGAGTATGAGCCTGCAAAATTTGATCAAGCTGTCAAAGATCCCAGATGGGTAGAGGCCATGCATAAGGAGTTACTTGCATTAGAATCCAATGAGACTTGGGATTTAGTAGCATTGCCTTCAGGGAAGAAAGCAATATGCTCCAAATGGGTCTATAAGATCAAACATAACCCAGATGGAACCATTGAAAGATTCAAAGCCAGGTTGGTTACTAAAGGCTATAACTAAGTGAAGGACAAGGACTACAAACATACCTTCTCACCAGTGACAAAATTTGCAACTATAAGGACTCTAATGGCTTTGGCAGCAGCCAAAGGGTAGATTTTACATCAATTAGACATCAATAATGCATTTTTACATGGATTTCTTGAAGAAGAAGTATACATGATGCCACCCTTGGGTTATGATAAGACTAAGGGACAGGAATTTTGTAAGCTCAAAAGGTCCTTGTATGGATTCAAGCAAGCTTCCAGACAATGGAACAAAGAACTCACTAAATACTTACTTGCTCTAGGTTTCAAGCAATCTAAGCAAGATTACTCTTTATTTGTCAAAGAAGGTTCAGATGGTTCACTGATTATAGCACTGGTCTATTTAGATGATGTTTTACTGACTGGTGATGATCAAGTGGGTATACAATTGGTTACGAAAGGGTTGGATGACACTTTCACCATCAAAGATCTTGGTCACATGAGGTACTTTCTTGGGCTAGAAGTAGCAAGAAATGACTATGGAATTCTCCTAAACCAGAGAAAGTATATTGTTGATATTCTTAAAGATTTGAACATGGAGAACTGTAATGAAGCAGCAGCTCCTATGCCAAGAGGGACCAAGTTATCCATAGAGCAAGGTGATCTGTTGCATGAGCCAGAAAAGTATAGAAGATTGATTAGGAAATTGTTGTATCTCAATCTCACTAGACCTGGTATATCATATCCAGTCCAGCATTTGAGTCAATTCCTTGTTCAGCCCAGAGTACCACACATGCAGGCAGCTATTCATATAGTAAGGTACCTCAAAGGCACAATCAATGTTGGATTGCATTACTCATCCTCATCTGATCTACACCTCAAAGCATATAGTGATGTAGATTGGGGCCAATGTGCATTTATCTGCAAATCTCTTAGTGGGTTTTGAATATTCCTTGGTACAGCTCTTATTTCATGGAAAACTAAAAAACAAAAAACAGTAAGTAAAAGTACAGCAGAGGCAGAATATAGGAGTATGTCCTATACCACTAGTGAAATGGTTTGGTTAGAAGCTGTACTCAAAGATCTACATGTGCAAATTCCTCTACCTATACCCCTCTATTGTGACAACCAAGCTGACAACCACATTGCACAGAATCCTGTCTTCCACGAGAGGACAAAGCATTTAAATGTTGACTGTCATTATGTGCGAGACAAACTGCAAGAAGGTTTTTTGGTGCCACATCATGTTCGTACTGGATTGCAGATTGCAGATATCATGACAAAAGGGTTAGGCAATCAGCAACATTCCTTTTTTGTTCACAAGCTTGGACTTCATTCCTATAAAGGAAGTCAAGCTTGAGGGGGGAATGTAGACTTAATTATACTATATTGAGGTTTAACAAGTAGTGTACTATAAATACATTACATGTACATACTTTAATAATAAGATCCTCACTTTTATTTACTCCTGTTTATCTCTCTATAATAAACTTTATCTCACTATAACAACCTTTCTCTTACCTTAATAAATAACCAATGAAGATCAAAGTTCTATAACTTCAGAGAACCTTTACTACAAAGGCATCATCTACCTTTTGATCCGACAGTCGACACATATTCAAAAAAAATTTCACCACAGAAACTAACTTATCTAACTCGACCCTTGTCCCCCACCTTAAATAATTCTTCTGTGTCAGCCGGTTAACTAATAGCCGGAATGATACAGAAACATTAAGGTTTCACATAAATGACTAAAAGTGTATCAAGTGTGCCATCTTTCATTCAGTTCACATCATTGCCCTTGCTCTATCACAAATCAGAATACCACAAGGTGTTCTCTTACTCAGTAGCAAATGTCGGAGTGTTAGACACGACTCACGAGTATATCAGCTCCGACGCTTGCTCTGTGTTCAAGAATCATTGTAAACGTCCCTCTTCGAACAATCCGAAGTTCTAGGGGTCGAATATGATTGCACACGCGTTCGTTCACGTAAATTACATCAGGAATTGCTTTGTCCAAACTGTTGCAACACTTCTGTAACACATTATCACTGCAATCATTGTCCAATTCCCAGAAGATAACATAGTGTTCTTGTCTCGGAGAGAGATCTCCATAGCTTGTGTAGTCAACCAGCTTGACTTTATCCGTCTCCAAATGTTTAGATGCTTTTCCGACTGCTACTTGTAGATCTCTTTCACTTGTTTTCTCGTCAGTGATGGACAGAATTACACTGGCCCTACATATGTATTGCAGCAGCGGAGTTGAATTATAGAATCCTGTTACTTTTACCAAATCTCCCAGCTTGTAACGGTATAAACCTGAACGGTAGTGATACACGATTATTCGGCCATTTCACTAGATTTTATTCACTTTGCAAATCCAAACAATTAACAACAATCATAAAGAAGGGTGGATTATAATGAACTTAACTAGGAAGTAAGTGATTACAACTTCAACACTTGACCAACCTTCACTTGAGTTAACCCAAAAGGTTTGGGTTCAAATTGCTCCTCATGTTGTTCATTCCCTACTTGAACAGGTAAGAACTCGAAAAATCCAACGTTCGGAAGTACAATATATGTGGTTAACTCGGGAAGTACTGCAATACATCCCTCACTACATACATATTCTTCACAAATCAATGGAATCTACCCAGCGTACACCCGTAATCTTCCTACATATTTTTCAGCACACCCTGTCATGATTCCAAGGACATACTTTGCGTTCGGGAAAAGCTTAGGTATCAAACCTTGCCAAGAACGCTCGCGCAATTCCACACAAATGTTGTAAATTGTATCTAATAATCCAACGTTCTGTTTGAGAAGACAAGATACGGCTTCTCTAAGAGATGGATCCGTGATTCGACTGCTCAGTACTCCTACTCGAATGTCACTACATAATTCTTCCCACATATCTTGAAAATTTTCAAATGCAAGCGCAGATGAATGTGCAAATAATGAAAAGATGAATTGTACTTCATCGCGATATATCAATCCACATAAAAGATTACAGTAGGTGGCTTTCTGAAAGTCAGAAGCACATCGGACTTCAAGAAGGCTACAGTGCTCTACCCTTGCACCCAATCTCGCCTTCCAGTGACTGAAATAGACAGAGCTACCAAACCTCATCTCTAGACCACCCTTTGTTTTAGTTGGCGGAAAAATATACGTGAACATCAAAGCCTTTTTGCTCTCGTCGATTGGGAATTCCCTACATATATGGTCTCGTGTAAATACCAAAAATTGGTGACAAGGATGTCCTGCAAAGATTCCGCTTCATCGGGATCAATGACTTTACTGTTAATTGATTGGAAGAAATAGGAAAATCTAATTAGAGTATATCGAACCTTTGGATGTAGAATAGAAAGACGGGCCACAGCAAGTAGTTGTTGTATCAATGTATGACAGTCATGTGACTTTAAACCAGTAAATTTTAGGTCGTGTAACGATACAAGCCTTCTAATATTAGACGAGTATCTGGCACCTTAATACCATGCAAGCATTTACAAAACTCTTTTTTCTCCTTTTTTGAAAGAGTATGAGCTAAAGGCGGCAAAAATGTCCACTTTCCTATTTTTTTAGCTGCCATATCGAGCCTAATACCCATCTTAACCATATCATCCCTAGCTGCCTTGTTGTCTTTTGTCCTACCCGAAATATTCAGCAGTGTATTGATTATATTATCACAAATGTTCTTTTCAATGTGCATAAAATCTAGACAATGTCTTACCGGGAGCTCAGGCCAGTGCGAAAGTTTGGTAAAAAAGATATTTTTTATAACCCCAAGTAGACAACTTAGAGCCCTTCTTCCCATACGTTATCTTAATATCTTTCACTTTCTCATATGCTTCATAACCATTCAAAATCTTAGGACTCCCACGATGCTCAGAGCACCCATTAAACGCCTTGTGAAGCTTACGATAATGATGATCACGGTGTGACCGTCGACGATTTCCCAAGTACACATGCTTGAGACAATGCTTCAATTATTCTGATACAACATCCTCCACACACAATGGGCAAGCCTCTTTCCCATGTAAAGTATGTCCAAAAAGATCACTGTATGCCGGAAAGTCAGTTATTGTACACAACAACATCGCTCACATATTGAAACTTTCCTTCTTATAACCATCAAACATTATTATCCCTCTATCCCGCAGAATCTTCAGATCATCTAGAAGTGGTTCCAAATACACATCTATGTCATTTCTAGGTTGTGGAGGGCCAGATATCAACAAGGACAACATCATATACTTCAGTTTCATGCAAACCCACGGGAGCAAATTATAGATGGCCAACACAACTGGCCAAGTACTGTGTTGGGTACTCATGTTTCTATGAGAATTCATTCCATCTGTGGAGAGTGCTTGACGTAAGTTCCTTGCTTCATTGGCAAAATCAGAATACTTAATGTCAAACTCTTTCCACTGTTGACCATCCTCTAGGTGTCTTAACTTTCCATGTTCAATCCTTCCACTACTATTCCAAGTCAATATTCTTGCATCTTCTTCATTCAAATAAATCTTTATAATCCTTGGTATTATTGGAAAATACCACAATACCTTAAATGGAATCCCTTCCTTACTCTTATAACGTCATACAGAGCAGTGCGGACAATTTGATAATTTCTCATAATCTTTACGGTGCAATATGCAGTCACTGAGACAAACATATATTTTCTCATATTGCATGCCCAATTCTCTAATCATATTTTTAGCCTCATATGCCCGACTTGCAAGAACATTACCGTCGGGAAGCATGTCACATAGCAAAGCTAGATGATCGGTAAAACTCTTATCACTCTACCCATTTGACCTCTTCAAGTTATATAAATTTATCACCGCGGAGAATTTGGTATACTTCTTACAACCAGTAAATAAAGGCATTTCAGATTGACTCAACTTCTCAATTAAATCATCAACATTTATTTGCCCATCACCGGTAGTTTCAAAATCACCGAATCCATCATCTTCAGCAAGCAAACTTCTCATCTAAAACAATTTTAGGTGAAGGTGAACGATTGTTTACATCTACATCATATCCCCCATCCTCTATATCTTAATCAGCTTCAGGTATATGATTGTTTACCTCTACATCAGATTCCCCAGCCTCATCCTCTAATTCTCCATGAAAAATCCAACGCCTATAATCTCTACTGAAACTATTCTTTTCTTTTCTAAGTGTATTTTGACATTTGGAGAGGCAAAACCTTGATATTACCACGTCCATTACAAGGGCACGAGATTGATGAGTGGCGATGGAAATTTTCACTAACGAAATTGTAAACTTAAGCAATTCCATCATTATAATTAGGATCACCAATTTCAGTATCAATCATCCAAGTTCGGCCCATATATAAACCAGTAGCTATAAAAATGAGATTGACGTTTCGGTTAACTCTCCTTTATTAAGGTTTTGATAAAGTTCTGTTGCGTTTTGCATACATTTGTCAAATTGAGTTATCTAATAAAATAGTGATTTAAAAATATGACAACGGTTGAATGTAAAAACCGTTCTTTCATAATACAAATATAATAACGGTTACACGAAACCCGTTTCTAAAACATAACAACGGGTACCACAAACCATTGCTGGTGTTAATTTAGTAACGGTTTTTAACATGTCGTGTTCTTAAATTGGTAACGGTTATTTAACAAACGTTGATAAGAGCGATTATATAACAGACTTTTCGGAAACCGTTAAAGGTTTTGATAACGGTTCATTATATAACCGTTGTAAACACATAATTACAACGGGTTTCGAAAGAAACCGTTATTATTATTAGCGCGCTCCAGGTTTCCGCCAATATTTGGGCAACGGTGATCTAAGTGCCGTTATTATATGTATTAAACCGTTGTGCTACGTTCGTTATTGATGGTCATATTTGACGTAGTGTTAATTGTATGTTTCACAAATATATGTATTTTAATATTTTTATTCGGCGTATTTTATGAGATATTAATTAGATTAATACCTAATAAGTAAAAAAGACATGCATAATAATGGGGAGTGATATATTAATTATGAATTTTAGTAACTATAGAATACTCACAGTACATAACTTACATCGAGCAATATATGTTTATTATTACACTAAATAATACATTGATAAATACACACGTATAGAAACACCAAATAATGCATTGCAAAATTCAAATCATACACTGCCAATTATCCAACAGCTTTATTTATACGGAATTGCCAAGCAATAGAACCTCGAAAATATTGGCAATTATCCACCAACATAGGTATTAAATTCTTAACAGATCTCCTGCAACAAACAAACGACAAAATATGAGTTCGACCCATAATTTCTATATTTTGCGTATAATAAAATTGTAATGGAGAGCGTACTTATAGTTATTAATAAAGTATATAGTAACTTACAACAACGAACAAGTTTCCAAAATTGGTTGTCCGAATTCTGTTGTTGATAAATTGATACCATAAGGCCGTCATTGATGATACCAGTCCAAGCATCCATAACAGTGTTACAGTTACTCTGAGTCCTTATGTATCCATAGCTACAAGTTCGATCACCACACTCGGTCCACAATACACAACTTTGGGGACATGAAGGCTTGCACACCAATTCCAACTGTTTAATATGTCCAACACAAACGCTACTTTAGCGAAACAAAATTCATATAATAGTCCGTTGCACGAATTATTTGTAAAGTGCTACTTTAGAGCTTCGAAAACATTGTATTATATTTTAAAAGACAATTATATTATGTTCATAGGCATAAATGTTGGCTATGATATTAGCATGCATGAGGTAAAGAGATTACAATAATCATCCATGAACTCTTTAACCCTACATGAAAAATTATATATTCACGTCAATATTAGGTGGTCGTCAAAGTGCAAATAAAAAAAATAACCAGATTAAAACTTGTGCTTTTTAAAAGTATAATATTTAAAAGCAATCGACTATAAAGTTGTCCGTGTGAGTCGTGGATGGAGAAGTAACGGGAAAATGATATCATTCTCGTGACATTTTAATTATAATCTCCCCGCTAATACTACATTGATAAAATTCATATGTAAAATAAGAAATATACATATAACTCACACACCTGATTACCAACACAGCCATATCTAATGACTCTGTTACTGCATCTGTTAACGAGCATAAAACCACAATTGCTGTTCTGCTTGTACCAAAACTGTTTTCACAAACAACATACAAAATCCATAAAACAATGAAAAACAATTTTCAATTACTAATCAAACTAACAAATTAACAAAAACTTTTAGAAGCACGCTTTCATCTTTTTTACTCTGTACATTTTATTAAAATAATCTTCACAAAAGAATAAAATCATAAAGAATAAAATCTTTTAGCGCACCTGACTAGAATCACAGTTGTTAGGAAGGGTAATAATGAGACGCCCATTTCGAACAGCAAGACAGTAGTTACCGCATGGTCCCTGCCTCTTACAGTAAATTCTGTAATAACTTTGACTTCCACAATTAGGAGCCATTATTCAAGGATAAAGAGTTATTTTAAATTAATTAATTGGAATTATATGATTTCACCGGAATTCCTTTTTTTTCGACTTTGAATTGCACATTTAGAGAGCCTATCAAGGTTAACTTATATAGAGTGGAGTATGCTGTCATTTAGTAGTCTTTATTTTAGTTGACAATCATAAGTCTATTTAAACAAATACCAATCTAATCTATTGATTTAACTTGAACCTTCTATGTAAGTATATATGTTTGTAATATTTTAATTATTTTCATAATTTGAATATTAAGATTGTTTTAAAAATTTACGCTTGAAAATTCAATCAAATGGGAAAACTAAAGTTAACTAAATCAATTAAAATTAACTGAATCGACACCTGACGATACATCCGAGAGGTGTAACTGATTTTCATCTAGAAACTTGAATCGACCTGAATTGATTCGAAATTGAACCGAATTTGTAATATCCAAAATTGACCCAAGATCGAATGAATCTTAACAGTTCAACCTGAATTGTTTTAATCCGATCCGAAATAAAGGTGAACCGATTTCAACCCGTAAATTCATGACTGAAACCCTAACATTTAAACCCTAAAAGACCCGAATGTACCTGAGCGTCATATCTCGGGTGTCTTTTTGTACATGACCGTCACCCCTTTGGCGTCTCTAATAAATTTATAATATTATACTCCCTACTATTCTACCTATAGTTCTCCTTTCATTATAATACTACTCACATATATTAGAGAAAGGGGAACTATAGGTAGAATAGGAGGGAGTATATCTTAGTTATAAAACAAAAACATTATATACTTATTAAAAAAAATATTTGTATTATATCGGCGTGTTTTGAATAAAGGTTTAATCCTTAGAAACGATTTGAAATATGACCTGACTCAAATCTCATTTGCTCTGATATTGACTCGACTCAAATCTTATCTTCTCTGATATGGACCCGACTTGAATCTTATATTCTCCGATATGGACCCTACTCGAACTTGCACAGATCCAAAATACCTAAAACCGATTAAAAGTGGAAACTGAATTGAACCAAACTGAAATCGAAAATAAAAGTCAACCGAAATAACCCGGTCCAAAAGAACATTATGACCATAATACAACTGTATAAAAGTCAACCGAAATAACCCGATTCAAATTGTACGATGTATGGTGGTCTTATAGTACATTATGCACTTAATTTAATACTATAGAGTTATAGTGTAGGAGTAATATTTAAGTGTGTAAGCATTGTAAGAGCATTATGACCATAATACAACTGTACAATTAGCTATTCCATACGACCATACCGAGTAAATATTTTTTTTCTTTTGTAAGAACATATTATTACATACCGACAATATAATACTTTCTCATAATCCAACCTTTGTTTTAGTTGACCATGCACTTAGACTAATTTAATTATTGTGCATCTTTCATTACGCATAAAAACTTGACAGGGAATGTAGCAATAACAAATATAGAATTATTTTATAGTAGAGTACCTTCTCCTTAATGAACTTTCCTTTTAGTAACCCTTATCTTTGTACAGTTGACTAGAGGTGGTAATACGGGTCAATCGAGTCGGATTGGGTCGGGTTATTTTGGATCTGTCAAACATTTCGGATCGGGTTGGGTCGGGTCGAGTCATTACGGGTTTCAGATCAATTTCGGATGATCTATTGTCGGGTCATTTCGGGTCGATCACTTTCGGATAAAAGTCATTTTTGTTCGGATCGCTTTCAAGTTAATTGCTAAACACGTTATATTTTGATTAAGAAATATTATTTTACAACTTAAATTAATTTTGATAAATTTATATAATATTAATATGACTTAATATATATACTTGTCATTTCGGGTAATTCTGAATAACTTCAAGGCATTTTGGACCACGTCATTCACGAGTCAGGTCATCTCGGGTCGGGCCAAAATTGGGTCAGACAAGGTTGGGGTCAGGTCTGTATGGGGTCGGGTGAATTCGGGTTTCGCGTTATATTCGGGTTAAGCAAGTTCGGATCACTTTCGGCTTTCGGGACTGCCTTTTCGGATCGGATCATTCGGGTCTGACCCATTTTGCCAGGTCTACAGTTGACTAATATTATTTACATTTTTGGCTCTTATTAAAGAAAGTGGAGGACTTTAGTTAAGTTATTACAGACGTGTCTTAACAAGGAATTGACTTTTATGGCCCTTAAATTTTTCACAAACGGAGTGTCGAATGTTTTGTCTTTTAGTAGTCCTGAACGACAACATCTATATCTATATCTATATAATAAAATAAAAAGTTTGGTTGAGTATCGTTTGAAATGCCATGTGGGTATACCTTAAATGTATGCCACCTGTCACCATATATCATCATATTCAATGTAAACCGACTCTCTTATACTAATTAATCTACATAGTATAAAAGCCAAGTTCTTCAAAGGTTTCTTATTGGTTCCTGATTTTAAGGGAAAAAAATTTATTTTTTAAACTTGAACCCACCACAAACTTGCCTCGTGTTTTATTTAGCCTGACAATTAAAATTTGGATATCAATTTCAATATATGACGCCTGATCGAGTATAGTTATGTTAGTTGGGGATTTTTATTATTTTACTATAATCTACGATAATATCAAGTCATTTTTGTTCCCTTCCGTGTTAAGTTTATTATATTGGCTTTCCCAATGTTTTAATCGACTTCAAATGTAATATATAACTTGCTTACAATTTAGTTAAAATACTTTATACTATATAAAACAATAGACAGAACTAGGGAAATAATATGCAAACAAAGAGATAAAAATATAGTGCTTCATCGACAGTATTAGTGTATATTACAATCATAAAAGTACGGATCAGTACAGCATAATTATGTGGAAATTTTTTCTCAATAGTGTTAAACCTGGTAAAACTGACCCGGCCCGATCGCTACCCGCACCCAAATTGAGAACCCGAATTAACCGAACCATATTCAACCCCACTCGAAAATTTATTGTCATAAACAGGGCGTTATTTCCAAATAACTTGAAAACAACTCTCGCGAAATGACCCGACCCGGCCTGAATTATTGCAAACTAGAATAACTCGAACTCGAATTGACCCATCTCAATTAACTCTTTTCCCAGATCTAAATCATTTTAGATATAGTCAAATTGTTGAATATACAATCCCGTGCAAAGTTGCACAGGTACAAAACTAGTTGCATAAAAGGTAGTTTTCGTACGGATTCTAATTTTTGACGGGGTTATAGATGGGAACTTTTGACAATAACCCCGATCGTCTGTTAGTTATTTTAGCTTTTCGCCAAACTCATCAAAAATTTAGGCAAAAGAGACGAGATACCTGACGAGATTTCGTGACTTGTTTAGGATAAAGTCTGTAAAATATAGCTACAATTACATCCACGAAACCCATCATTTTCCTCCGTGAACAAATCACCAACTAACCCCAACAAAGATAGGAACTATAAATCAAGTATAAACACCAGAAAAAAGTATGAAATAATAAAAACTAATTGTAAAAACGAATATAGAAAGATGTGTGGTACCGGAAAACTGCGGACGGAGTAAAAGACATGTTAGAAGTGAACGGTGGTTTCAGATCAAAGGGAGGTTGGAAAAGATAAACAAGCTAGTTTGTTTGTTCCCTTTTGTGTTTGTACTTCTGTTTATTTATAGTCTTGCTATTTTGAACTTAACTAGTTTTAATCCCGAGCAACAAAATTGCACGGATATATTTTTAAAAAATTGTTTTAAACTCGTGCAAATTGCACAGATATGTTATTTTAAATATTTTTATTATTGAAAAAAAATTAAAGACATAATTATCTTTTATATCATATCATGTATAAAATTTTACTCCATATTAGATTAGATTTCACGGTAAAAAAAATCATAAACAATTACTCGCAAACTCTGATTGACCACTTAACTTAGGATAATTTGACGTAACATATTTAATCGATGGGTAAAACAAATTATATACTCCCTCCGTTTTTTAATGATGTACCCATTTGTTGAATATATGTGAAGAGTATTTTAATGAAATGGGAACATCATTAAAAAATAGAGGGTATAATAAAAATGATGATTTGACGTTAATAAGTATTTGATCTAAATTTTATAAGTAGTATGTATCATTAAAAAATTGGTATTTATATATAAATTGATTAATAATACCGATTAATATAAAAGTAGCAATTTATCACCTTAAATAACAAACATAATTTAAAATTCATTTTTATATTATTTAGTAATTAAAATAACTATTATACTTGTTTCCATCTAAGTATTCGTAATAGGTATTACAAATTATGTTATTTGTAATCACATGAGTACTACATAATATAAATATAAATATGTATGCTTACTGCAATGATCCTAAGTCATAGTTACCAATTTTATCTTCGAGTAGCCCATTTAAAATAATTAAATTAAGACAATACAATCACACTAAGTAAGCCCATAATTAGTGAAACCCAACTAAAATTCTTGGAAGAAATAAAAAAAGAATAAGGCCCTGTTCTTTTGGACTGAAACTTTCTGAACTGAACTGAACTGAACTGAATGGAGCTGAACTGAACTGAACTGAACTG